>JACXGJ010005144.1:0-40690 GCA_016801105.1 Esox niger
AAAGGCCCTAATCTCCACCCGTGTCTGGGCCTTCTTGTTTGTGTTAAAGGCCTAATAATCTCCACCCGTGTCTGGGCCTTCTTGTTCGTGTAAAAGGCCCTATAATCTCCACCTGTAAATCTGCTATGACGCGCGTTGGGATGTTGTAATCCAGACGCATCACAACGGCCAGGTGGAGCTGGGTAATTTGCGTGCCCGCTAAATGAGCATGTGCTTACTTTGGGATTATAACTGACAGTCATCTTCCTCTGTGGCTGTCAGGGAAACCTTCTTTGGTGCCCCCCCCCCCCACCACCACACCCCCCAGATGAACGCAAATGAACTTGAGTGATCCGTGTTAACATGCTTACAACTTGACCGTTCACACGACGGGAGCGCAACCGCAATGCCAAACCGTCCCTGAAGCCAAGCAGGATTATGAGGACACACAGTAGAATGGGGGTTAACGCAGGGCGATGGGAGTTAGCTCCTGTCACATCGTTAGGTAACCTCAGAGACTTCTAGAAAAAAATGACTGGGTTCGATCGGAGACTTTGCCGCCATCTGGCGAGTGGCTGGGAAGCCCACGGGTCGATCCAAATTGGTCAGCGTCATCTAGAAGCAGTGATGCGCTGTCGGCGGGGGTTCCCAGTCCCTCGCGCCGCTTCCCACAAGGCTCAGGCGCTCAGGTATGGAAAATGCAGAATGACTCGGCAGAGTCCACTTTGACACCTCGCTCAATCATGAGTGTATTAAAATACAACATAAATATCCCCAAATAGGATTACCCTGCTAGCAGTCACCACACTCCACTGCGGCGCCCCCTTCTGGTTCAGAGCTTAACAGTATTTCCAGCAGGACTTCCAAATATATCCCAGGCCAACAAAAACAGTAAACACTCCATTTCACAGAGTGCCAAAGGGAACCTTGGTTTTAATGTGTTTTCTGCATCAGATGAATACAGAATTATATAATTAATGGTTTTAAGCTTTAAATGTGTGTGTGGGACCACCTTGTAACCTAAATGACCATAAAATAAACATCCGGGAGAAATGCAACTAAAATATTACAAAAATACTGTGTAAGGTTTACAATATTAATAACATAATAACAATGTTGTTGAGGCCAACTGACTCTGCATCTACAAGACTATGAGGCGATAACTGCGTAGATTTCGTGTGCATCTGCATTCAAGACGGACATAGCAGAATGAACTGCACAAATCGTTTTATGTGCGGGTACTTGCTGAACCCGGCTGGGTGAGAAGCCGATGGACCCCTGTGAAGGAATGTGTTGATGTGTTGGAGCCACTCCCAAACCACCGGGCATATCCCTGCTCAACCCAAGGTGGCCAGATTAACCTAATCCCTGCTTCTAGGTGCCCTTGATGCCGGCAAACCCTTGTCCCCTTGGCACAGAACCACCAGTAGCTACTGAAAAACTGGTGATTTTCACATAAACTGTCCCTTTGGCACAATCCTACGGATATAGCAGTCTCCCTTCCCTGAGTAGTACCGTATGAATTACAGTTGGTCCACAGGACCGGGGGGGGGGCAAAATATAACACGCTGATGAGGGCAGACATCAAAGCCTAACTGCAGCATTTCAAAGAGGAATGGAAAGGGGAAGAGATCAGTCTTTTTTGTGTCCCCACAAATCAAGACAGTAAATATGACACATTTTCTAAAGGGGAATACCGGCATATTTTGAAAAATGCGTCTTGATTTGTAAATTCCTCCACCTCATCCCTGGACTGTCTGTGAAAATGCACAGCTTTCTAATTCATTCCCTGAAGGGGCATGTACCTCATAGGTGGTCCACTTCCACAGACAGCACTGTACCCATACTTCAGGGATGACCACTTTGACAGGTCATCCAACAGTGAGGTACAGTGATTTTTACAAATGTTTCAACATTTGCCGGTATTCCCCCTCAGGAAATATATCAGTACTGTCAGGATTTGTCTCCACTTTGCCTCCCTCTTTGAAATACTGTGCCTTGGCTTTGATGTCTACTCGTCACTGGCGCTCGCTCTCAACTTTTATACACCCCGGTCCTGTGGACAACATCTGGGGAAACAGGGTATTTCCACAGTGGCAGAAAATATTGATAGCAATTTATTTTTGTCATTCTTCAAAGTTGTATAAAATTTGTGGTGTTGATTCGTAACTCTTGGCAAAGGGACATATCACCAACTAGGAGTCCCTAATCAAGTCAAAAGTAGTTCCCAAACACCTAGCTGTAATTAAAACCTAGGAAGCCTCAACACCCCCATGGCAAACAAACAAGTCAAGCTAATTTGTACATTAAGTGTTCCTCATTTGAAGCCATCAAATGTGTGGTAAACTTCATACTAGCAATTTCCTTTCCCCTGTCTTGCAACCCACTGAACCGCATGTTATTTCTGTTTTTTCATGTTTTGCCATGGCTGCCCCAGGGGGCTGGCTTCACAGCAAAAGGTGAACTAGTGCAGTGTCCTGTGACTGCTGCCAGCTGACAGGAAAACAAAAGCAGATTGCCACTTAATCTAATTCACCTCTCTGTGATCTGATGCAAGGCAGAAACACTGACTCTGTCCCATCATACGTCCTCTCCAAAACCGAGACCTAGGCTCATATTCTGGCAAAACCGACAATGCT
The DNA here is from genome assembly GCA_016801105.1 of Esox niger. Lineage (NCBI taxonomy): Eukaryota > Metazoa > Chordata > Actinopteri > Esociformes > Esocidae > Esox > Esox niger. The sequence goes on from JACXGJ010005144.1 coordinate 2,619, forward strand.
GAAGATGCTGAATGCGTGGTGATGGCCTTCAAGTGTTGGCAGCATTGTGAGATGCCATGTTGTGAAGCATTCCAATTTGGCAGTCAGACACTGACTCCTTTCACACATTAACCTTGATCTTTGAACTAATATCTGACCAAGAATTCATGCGACCAACAGTTATCAAGGTAAGGCCAAAGGAGGCGTGGCCGAAGTTAGGTAACAGTGTTTACACTAATTAACACAGGCTCGGAACCTGAACAGGTGACCTGAGATTAGAGTTGGAATAATCATAACCAGAGAGGTTTCACTGACTATAGGACAAAAAAAAGACAGAGGAAATCACACAGTAACAAAACAAAGGTTGGGGTGATGTGCACTCATCAACCATAACTTGGGCTTGCAGGATCAGTTAAAAACCAAATGTGTAGCAGAATCCCAACGCATTCATGCATGGTGAATATAACTAATGAATAACAGCAGACCAAAAATACCTGAAACAATTATCAAGATTTCCTTAATGGTTTTACAACCTTCAGAGAACAAACACAACAGCAGCCCTTTAGTGAAAACAATGATCTAAATGAGTACATTCAAACAAAATGTCTTTAAACAAAATGTGCATACCTTTATTTTTGTCAGGAAAACCTCCAAGCAAACTCCTTCAAAGTCCTTCACAAATCTGACGTCTCTCAACACAATCAAATCCCTAGTTAATGAAAGATGAGGTCAATCGCAGCCATTCCATTGTCAGATCAAATTAGTTTTTCCTATTTGCACCTGCCTGCCTTTGCCGGCTAACCAGTCCGGTTGTTCAGTCGGCAGAAGGCAGAGGAAACGCGTCCATCCAATTAGTGTCCGCTCAGAGGGAACGGTCACTGGCCCCGCCCGCCCACAGCTTAAAGTCCAGCTGGACCTTCTGGTCTCCACTGTTCTGCAGGCAGGCTGGAGGTGCCATTCACTTGAACTGATCCCAGCCGTCACACACCGTTCAGTCCAGTCAACCAATACAGTTTCAAACGGTTCAAAGGTTATGAGGGGAAAAAACACATCACAATATGTAAATAAATAAATAAATACGCAGAAGTGGCTGTGAGGTTACAAGCTGAATGAGACGACTGTGGGGGCGACATTCAAATGTGACAAATGTCAAATTTGGAAATATTTCTAGTTCAATAGTATCATGTGCTGGTGTGGTTTGGCGCTGTGGGACTGTCGTTGGATTGAGCCCACTGAAACCGAGACAAGCAGGACAACAGCAAAGTGCAGACGCCAAATGACCTGGGTGCACTGCTCTTAGAAGTACAACAGAGCACTTGAGAACCTTTGGTATTAATCCATATCACTCTAAACCTACATTATTTATTAATTTATTTGCCTAAATAAGGCCTGTGTGAGAGCCTAACCGTTGCCAAGAACAAACTCCATCTCCATACATTCTACATAGCTTTCCTTAAGCCTTTTAAAGTTCTGTAAACTCTACATGCTGCCAATCAAATTTAATCTATTTATCTACTTAAAGCCTCTCTCACGGTCTCTCTCTCTCTCTCTCTCTCTTTCTCTCTCTTCTCTGCCTGTCTTCTTACACAACACATCTCTAGGTCTGTCAGTCTTATCTGACTCTCCCCTTTAGTGCTGTCTCTCTAACTCTCTCCTTCAGTCTTCTCTTTCTGTTGGTCTGTCTCTAATTGTCTTTTGTCTCTATTTTTGGTCTGCTCTCTCTGTCTATCTCACTCTCTCTGTCACCCTCACTCTCTCGGTCGCTTTTGTCTCTCAATTCAATTCAACACAGTCTCTGTGTCAGTCTCTCTGTCTGTCTCTCTGTCTGTCTCTCTGTCTGTCTCTCTGTCTGTCTCTCTGTCTGTCTCTCTGTCTGTCTCTCTGTCTGTCTCTCTGTCTGTCTCTCTGTCTGTCTCTCTGTCTGTCTCTCTGTCTGTCTCTCTGTCTGTTTGTTTCTATGCATGTCAGTCTGTCTCTCTGCCTGACAGTTAGTCAGTCTTTCTGTCTGTCTCCCTTTTGCTCTGTGTGTTAAAGCCCCACCACTATTGTCAAAATATACCAAGTCTTTGAGAATGTATATCAGATGGCTGGGTTTGACAATGTATATCAGATGGCTGGGTTTGACAATGTATATCAGATGGCTGGGTTTGACAATGTATATCAGATGGCTGGGTTTGACAATGTGCTTTCAGGGTTCAAGACTCAAGAATGCTTTTCAATAATTCCTCATGTCATCTCTGCTTAGCAAACATACCATAATAGTCAAGGGAGCTGCACAAACTTCAGTTATTCAGTCAGAACTCAAACTAAATATATACAGAATATCTGCAATGTGGCTTTAAATGAGGCGCCGTGGACTTAAGAAAAGAAAACTGGGTTCATTTTATATGGCAGATTTATTCAAAACAATATCAGCGGTAAGCCTCCCTAAAACCCTGTTTCACCACAATTAACAGTGGAAGATCTACCATAGATATGTACATAGGAAGGTCTGCTCATATCTACTCCTCAGCCAAACCGAATAACAATGTGGGCCTTGGTTTACGTTCTTTCCATGTCTGGATGTAAGCATGGAGTGTCCTTCTGCTAAAGATCTCCTGCAAGCGAGAACAGTGGATTAGCCCTGGACAGTAACAAGAAGTCAAGACAGAGTGAAGAACGGAGGTTAGGCTATGAAAGGAATCCAATTCAATGTCTGATGACAATGTGATCCTCATCTTAAAACCATTTGTGCTGTGAGCAGGCTGGAACATCATCAAGTAATCAGATTTTCCAAATTGTCTACTTTTCCCCCCTTCTTTGATTTCTAACATTCTTCCTCGATAGCATCCAGACCAACCCACCCACATTTTGGAAACATCCATGTTTCGGCCTAATGATTGTTACAAGACACTCGCCTGGTCTGTGTAATGAGGGAAAGCTGTCTGTTAGACACCGTGCTGGGCTTCCACTTCAACACATAGTCCCCGGGCCCAAGGAGGCAATAACTGAAGGTCCCAAAAAGCAAAGTGAGGAAGGAAGGATAACCAGTATCCAGGCTGTACCTCACGTAAACAGAGGACACTTGGATCATCCAAGAAACAGGATAAAGGAGTAAAAGACTGGCACACAAACTCAAAACTTTAATGTACACTTTTGTCTAGTTTCCATCCTTATAACAGTTTTGTCACAATTCCAGCCAATGTTCAGGACAGAGAGGACACTCCTGCCCCTTCCTCCATTTCACATCCCGCTTTATGTCCAGTAAGCTCAGTGGTTTCTGGTCCCTGCTGGTATGTAGTAAGGAGGCTAATTAACTGTATTTCAACGGAAAGTCACTAAAACACTTTAGGTACAAAGGTGCTGATCATTTACTCTCCTTTCAAAATTGCTGAGAAAACATTCTCAGAGAAGGCATTTTGAAACCAACCGGCAAAATGTGCTCAGACATACTGTTCCTATACACGTAAATGATTCTTTTAATTTAACATAATCCCCAAGTCAGGAGAAGACATTGGGCTGTGGTCGTGTCATTTCTACATGAGAGACATTCCCGGACAGCTTTCTCCAGTTTATTTCGGAATAATCTGGAAAACCCAAACTTGGGTCTATGAATCTACTTTAACGAGGTGAACAGGAAATATGTGGTGCTTCAATAAACTATGGTCCAATAAGTATCATTAACCACTGTGTTTTGTGTGTTCATTCAACCATAAAAACACTCACAAAAATGTCATATCAAATGTAGTCCAATATGGGCCTTTCCTCAGGCAATTGAATCAGGTTTCCTCAGGGAATTTTCAGCAACTCATGCAGATCTTTCATGGACTGGGTCTAATCGTCAGATCCAGTAGACTGGATAACAAAATCAACAAAGGTCCTTGAAAACCTTTCCCAAAAACCCAGCCTGTAGCTGCGCCTTTAATCGAGGCCAGAATCGTCAGTCGTTACGGTGACTGCGTGTAACAACACAACTGCAATCCCTGTAATCCAGTTAGGTTTGCTGTGGGGCCACTGGACGATGGGGAACCTCAAGGCCCAAAGGATGTTAGGCAGCAGGCTGGGATGAGGCCTTGATTTTCACCGCTACGCAGACAAAACAAGGCTTCACATTTCTCCGTCACCAGTGGATTTCAGTTCCGCTGATACACTACTAAAATATAGTGACGAACTGGCCAAGGTAAGAGGTTGATAAATTGCACCAATAACTTACAGCATATGAGATGATTTAAATGAAGGCCCATATCAACCCATCTGAGGAGCTTAGGCCCATAGTTCAATAGATTCTCTGGGCCTAATTGGTTTGACTGTGGCCTGGTTTGAGTGTGGCCAGTGGTAGCTTAGAAGGGACACATCCAGTCTGATGAGCACATCTACACATACTTCACTATACGTCTTTAAAATAGCTTGGATACTACCTGATCTCAGAGGTCTGATGATAGGCCATGAATAAAAAATGTGGGATCAGCTCTGACTAAAAATATATGGTTTGGGATTTCAATAGCACAAAGTAGAGGAAGATTTGAAACTCCAGTGTTTTCTGTCCAACTGACAGTGGTGGAAATGACAGCGGTTTCAGAGTTGGGATGAAAAGCAGTTGATGGAAGAAAAATAACTCAAATATTAGAACATGACTTGGTTACGATATAACAAAAGTACCAGGGGAACAGTTGAAGCAAAACTGCCTCACCCGAGTAGTCAGCAGAAGCTATTGAACAGAGAGAGGTAGTCCAAAAAAGATGGTTTGACCAAATGAATGCAGGGTTCCTTGAATGTTCTCCGAACCCGTGGTGGTCTGGCGTTCTTGGTCTTTCACGGTCCTTTCCCCAGGGGAGGAGTCAGAGGCTGTGGCGGGTGAGTCAGCGGGTCAGACCCATGGCAACGGAGGAAAACCACTGGTCCACGGGAGACGTAGAACGGTGCAGACATGCCTGGACAGACTACCGCGATCCACGACGGCGTTACGTAAAACACGCTTGTCAAGACATCAACTACATGAACGTCAAACGTCCGGACTGCTGAGCATGCAGTCAGGGACTTTACCAGAGGAAATACTAGTCGGCAGAAAACGACGCTCTGCATTCGAGCTCGGCAATTTCCAACAGGAAATGAGGTGTAGAACCAGGAGCCAGCTGTCATGCACACAGACGTGCCACACATATGAACGTTTACACATGAATGAATGACATTATTTAATTTCCAGATAATCATCTAAAATAAATCAACTCAACGCACCTGGATGTGACGCAGCGAGGATACTCACTGGTTAGGCCGGCGTCGTGAACAACACACCACAAAAGATTCTGTTGTATAAACAATGAATACAATTCACCATCCAGAATTATGAGCTCAGCTCTCCTCACCTTTTGGTTAAGTCCACATCATAACATTAGTAGACACGTCCCAGAGCCTTCCGTCACTAGATAGGAGCCATTAGCATTCACATCCTAACTCGGACTGTATTACACCCAGGTAATATCATTACGGTTAGTAGATTCAACAAACGTGTCACAACAGGGATAACAGACGTAACACACATCAATAAAGGAAAAAAAATCACATCCAATCCTCCTCGGGCCTTAACCACTGTACCCCTTCGAAAGTCACACGATGTCACGGATGTGACGAGGTGAGATGGGTAGGCTGAGAAGGCCTGGACGTGTCGCAATGCCCACGACTTGAGGACAAGCCGATATCGATGGTGACGACACGGCGTAAAAAAAGACCAAAAACATTGTTTCATTCCACACTGTGTTTCAACTTGACTACTGCTGGATGTCCAAAAGGGCAGAAGCAGAGGTGGAATGAAGTCAGGTGATAAAGCACCAGACCCAAGTTATGAACACAGGTCTTTCACATTGGTTTACGTAGGCCAACCCTAGGGTTTTACCAAAACTCCAAAACATGACAGCAGAAGAACCGCAGCCACCATTTGCTTATGCCTCACAGCCTCCAGAAACCATATCAAAAGGACTGAAGCCAATAAAGTAACCATTGTAGCAAACCATAAATCCTTGACTGAGGCCATTTCTGAATGTTTCAATCGAGCCAGATTTCTTCAGAGAGCAGGGGTTCGGTGTACAGAAAGAACACCATTGTGAGAAACTCGGCCCGGGGAAAAGGATTTGTGTGACTAATGACTGAGCCGGTTGCCTCTACTGCCCCACAACACCAGAGGCTGAGAAGAATGGAAGCACACAGTGGAAAATAAAACACAATCACCAACAATTGAGCCACTGTTGTAACGGAGCCCTTCGCAAAGGACGCTCGCCAACTTCTTCCATGCGTTCGCCGCAATGTACGACCACTTCAAGCCTGTCCAGGGTTTAGTGAAAGTTCTGCAGGGATAGACATTACCCTCGGTGGCCAGCCAGTCCTAAAATGACATGACTAAGTACTAAGGGATCACGGCGTTACATTGTCTCGGTCGAGCAGACAGAATGTTGTCATGTCCATGCAGACATTCTGTCTATAAACTTGCTTCATCATGATCACTGCTAGTTCCTGGGTGGGCATGCAGTGGCAGCCATTTTGGTGAGGGAGAGCTGTGGCGTTTTATTTCCTCATTCTGTGATTCTGTCTCTGTTTACGACAGCAACACATCTCTTTTTATGTGAGGATTTCGTATTTTTTGTCGGTGAGGAGAAAAGGATCACAGTCATTCCTTCTCCAGTGGAGTGGAAGAATGGCGGTTCAGCACAGACCCACCCCTCGGCAGACAGCGTTTCTCCATGTCCACAGGACAAGACGCTGCCTTCGCCAAGTTCTTGTAAGCCTTGTGCCTGCGTTCTTACACCCTGCCCTTCTCTATTAAAAAGGGTCTCACATATGTAATGTTGATGTTATATTTACACAGAAACAACTTGTTTGAACTTTCACGGGTTAATCAGTTTATTGATAAAGACTCTGAAATGCATTTTTAGTACGAAAAGCGCGGTATGCATAACATCTGTTTCAATGAATGTTTCCTCTTCTACAGTTTGTTTACGAACGTATCCCAAATGGCACAAACAAATAAATGCAGAAAAACGTGTAATACTGGTCCAAGCAGCTGGGACCTTGCTGAAGACTTGAATGTACCCTCTACAGGTTTGAAACATACTTGCCTCACCTAAGATGGCCGCTCTAACTGTTAGACACTAAGATGGCCGCTCTAACTGTTAGACACTCGAACGGAATGCACATGAAGGCCATGTGCATGAGGCATCTGACCCCATTCCACTACTACCCAGCTGGCCATTACTACGAGCTCGACCTCTAAAGTCAAGATGCCCCCGCGACCTGTGAAGGGTACTTGCAACAGATAAGAAAGGTACCATAAGTATTGCCAATGGCAACTGTTGTTGCTGTGTTTTATGTCTGCATAACTTTGTTTTCTGCAAGACCATTGCTTTTGATATTTTCTTATACTGTAATGCTCCATTTGACGTTGAAAAAGTCTAATAAAATGGATGGAGCAAAAAAGTTTTTAAAAAACAGCATTCATTGCGTAGCTTTTCAGCTTATTAAATAAATCCAGTCAAAAATGTTGTACTAGCTTGATGAAAGCTGGATATTATCAATTGTGTTTGAACAAGAGCATACCTGTGGGTAAACTCATCATCAGGACATGGTTAAATGAAGAATAGCTAATTTCTTCAGAGTGATGAGACAAATGGATGAAGTTATGAAAAACATCCTCTGACAGGAAATTTGTTTCCTTGTCCAGAACAAAAAAAAGACTGGCTTGGATCATAGCCCTTTCCTGAAGAAAATCCAGGAACCAGATTAGATGAATTTTAAAACATCTGGGCATGTTTCGTGCGTATCTGAGGACCTTGGAGATGTGTACTTGATGAAGCATATTAAAAATGGCCTTTCTTACCTTCACCCATTGGGACTTCATAGGGGGCACTCTGAGATCCCTCGGGCATGGCACTGAGGCCAGAGGAACTGAAAGAAAACACACAGGGGGAAGATTAAGGCAGAGAGACAGTAGGCCTCGCTCGACAATCGGGTCAAGTCCTGGAGCACAACACGGTGGACCGTTGTCTGACAGCTCATCAATCTTATGTCACATCACTATAGGAAGCTATATAATCCACATTTTTCCCCAAAACAAGGATGTACCATCCAGCTCACTCAAGCCAATAGGTGTGGGGAAGTATGCAGCCAACATGGCTTTTCATTGGTAAAACAATGTTTGATTTTTGTTTGTAGGTCTTATCTTAGCTGCCATGGCCGAGGAAAGCGAGAAACTGAGGAGTCGTGTTTATCCAGCTGGGTATTTTTTAAACAGACAAGGAAATCATACCTAGACTGATATATGAATAACTTTACAGAACATGGTTCTGCCACTCGAGACTGCAAAGCATGCAGGTGTTTTGGCAAGCCAATTTTACCAAAACACAGTTTACAGAGGAGCATGTGCCAAACACTGGCGGGACATCTTTTAACATTTTATTTTATTATGAACAGTTCGACTCAAATCGGTTGTGTGCATCACTTGAATGGAACCTATCCCTGAACCTAACTCTGAACCTAACTCTGAACCTAACTCTGAACCTAACTCTGAACCTAACTCTGAACCTAACTCTGAACCTAACTCTGAACCTAACTCTGAACCTAACTCTGAACCTAACTCTGAACCTAACTCTGAACCTAACCCTGAACCTAACCCTGAACCTAACCCTGAACCTAACCCTAGCGCCTGTTTGAAGGAAAACCTTGTTCGTCAACATCCTGTCAATAGTTGCCGTACACTGCGGCAAAAATCCTAATTTTCACTGCAAAAATAGCTTTTTCAAAAGACAAATAGCTCTAATGCTTTGTGAAGAATTCCCCCATCTGAAGATACATGTCAGGTGCCAATGATTTATTGGACATAAAATACAATGTTTCAGCAGCAACGGGCCTCGCTGGGTACCAGGCACAGTGATACTGAAACCAGGTTTTGTTTCCCAATAAATCATTAGACACTCAGGCAGACACTGAACAACTTTATTTGTTTAACCTGCAGTTCGCTAGCCGTTACTCAGCACCTCTAACAACGTTCTGGGTGCAGAGCAGCTGGTGAATTTTACAAGAACCCTGCTCAGCAATTGAATTAGAAACAAATAATAAAACAGAGCAAATATTTAGATTGCCCAGCTGTGACCTGTGCCAACTGACACATATGTTTGCCAACCTTATTTGTCCATATAACCTAGACAAAACATGAATGTAGTGTTCATTATTATGTAATGTATTCAGGGAAACATTTAGGACAAGTTACCTGTTTTGAATGGAAAACAAGAAGAAATTAAACACCTAAATAAAACAAAAATAACAGAAAGTGTAAACAGTAGGAAAAGGTTTAAAGGAACAAGCACATTTGCAAATCATTTTTTAATTCTGAAAACAACAGAAGCTTCTGGAGCTTGAGCTCTACTTGCAGGTGACTCCACGTCTGTGGGGCGAAATAATTAACAACTTTCCTTGTTCTGATGCCACTCTTGGTGTAATCAGCCTTAATAAAGTCATTTGTTATTGTACTGCAATTCGTTTTCACATTATTGAGTGAAGTAAGATAATGCTGGTCATTTCTGCCATAGGGCTTGATACGTAAACAGAGTACCATGTTACGTACTATCGAATACAATGTTTTGTCCTACAGCGTTCACCTGAGATAAAACTAAGAGCACAAAGGGATGCCATTTTAAATCCATTTAATACTGAGTTGGCTGTGTGGTCTGTCACAACAGTCCCAGGAATATGCCTCAACGTCAGGGTAGTGAAGAGCTTTAGATTCCACCAATGACTTTAACGGTTCTTCGTCTTGAATGTCAGCCAGACTATTTAGGAGGCGCTGACGCGAGTCCCAGGAGTGAATCAATCTCACATCTTTCAGGGTTGTTAAGCTCCTACTTCCTGCGACTAAATGTCAGGCTTTCCGACTAGCCACAAACTCAAGTTCTCCTTTCTCCCCCTCCATTTCTTAGTAACTTCCACCACATTGTAGGGCTGGTAGCTGTTCTGAGGCGGTACAGGCCTTTCCATCTGCGTGGTTTTCTTAATCCACAGGCCTATTGACGCTAAACTTTGTCAGATATGAATTCACCACAACACACAAAGGTAGCCTGCTCAACGGTGTTTGTCCTCAACTTGGAAAGGAGAGGTGCTGAGGCAGCTACCTTTACAATACCACTGTCCTGTCATCGCCCCTCCTCCTCCCTCTTTCATCAAGGTTTTTGGGCTTAATGGACCAGTACATTTAGGCCGTTACTGGGGTCAAAACACAGTTGCTTTTGTGTGAGGTGGGAACTGAAGGCTGCTGATGTATGTTATTCTTGCAGTTCAGCCAACAAAATTGCAGATATTAATCAGAGAATTGCACTAGGCTACACATTAAAGCCCTTTTTGCTGGCTTTTTCCTTGAACAAAGCTGAATGGCACTAAACCATCACAGAAAAGTTTGCTTTGGAACAGAAATAATCATAAAACATCTCTTGCACAAAAATAATCATAAAACATCTCTTACACCATTAATAGTATCGAAATCAAACGTTTGAGGCCAAAGTAAAATATGTAATCACATACTTAAGTATTGCGCCGAAAAGATGGAACCGCTTGGCCTAAGAATTTATATGTATTAGAACATTTTCAGTACAGAGCCTATGATCTTTGCTACTGGTGTTTATTGGGTAAGGCTGTCATTTCAGTTTCCGACCAGTAGATGGCCCAACTAAAACATTTGCTGTAGAGTGATTGCCTTTAAAAACAGCAAACACCAACACAACATCACAATAAATTAAACATCAAAATAATTTGGTATGATAATGTTATCAATATAAAAACGGTAGAAGATGCTGTCTGCATCTTTCATTAGACAGATTATGATAACTTATGTTTTTTTCTTTCACATCATTGTTTGCTAGAAGTAATAAAAGTCACAAGGTCAAACCTAAACATCTACAGCTATATTGACTTCCGTTCAATTAGTATCGTCAATTATGTGTACTGTGTATAAAATGTTCCTCCAACTTGCTCGAACTGACTCACATCTGAAGCCCTGACTCACATCATGTCTCTCTGTGTCTTGTGGCCAGTAAAGATGGTGTACATTTTGGGTAGGAAATAAACACAAAAAACACATCCCCTATAGCAAAACCACATTGGTTTTATCAACTTGTTGATTTCCTGAAGAGCCTCCATGACCAAGAACCTCCAACCACAAAAGACTAAACTGAACTATTCCCTTAGCACAAAGATTGTGAGTGTTGAGGCTAAGGAAGCATGAGCAGCTCTAAAAGGCCCGCCGCTTTCCCCTCAGGAAAAACAGATGAGTGACTCCAGCTAGAAGTGCCATTTTCCCTTGAGCCTCAGGGCTCTTAAACATCCTGACTCAACAAACAAAATTCATCAGTTTGTCCCGTCAAACTCCCCATGAGTGGGTTTCATAGTCGAAGCATACAGAGCACAAGGTTCAAAGTTCAGCAACACCGTAAGATCATAGCCTGTCTCCTGGCAACGCGGTGTTCAAAGGTCCGTGGTTCTGTATTGGCGGGATGCGCCGAGCAGTAAAAGTCGTTCAGCGAACCGTCCACATACAGCGCAATACAAACGTCTCGTCCACCTTCAACGAAAACAGTGCTGTTGTATCCACTCCCACATTGTCCCCTCACAGCTCCTTTCTCCTCAAAGACACGAAAGGGCGGGAACTGGGGAGGATTACGTGGGGGTATCAAGACGCACATTGTTCGGACCACCCAACCTTACATAGCCCCATGGACCCAGAGCCTGTTACATAACCTAGTGTGTCTGATCACCAAACAAGAGGGCTTAGCAATTGGTCCTCCTGAAAGGGAGTTGCATGGATTCCCGGGTCCAATCCTGAGGAGCCAAACGTGTTATATTACCGCCTCAAGCTGGGCAGTAGATGTAGGAGACACTAGGTTTTCTTTTATGCTGTGGGACACTACTTCAACTTGAGGGAATACCGGGCTGGCCTGAGGTAGGCAAGAGACAGGGGTTTGGTGACACAGCTGCGGAGCCACAGTAAACAAACGCCCCTTCCCAGTCTGGCCTATTGTGACAACACAAGCGCGCTAAAAACAAAAATACACAAGACAAGCCACTCGAAGTGGTCACATTTAGATTGCTACTTGATTACACTGCTATGCAGCCATTCACACACAAAACAAACTAGAAACACATTTACAAAAAGACAAATCAAAAGAAACTATAGTTATTAACTTCCTATAACTACCCAGCCAATCATACATAGTCTTACATAGTGGAATACAAGAGTGGTTTGTGTATGACGTACAAACACAAATGCAGGTACACCTGAAAGACTATGTGCGTTCAGTATTATAATAATTTGTCAGTCAATATGATAGTAATATGGGCAGCAGAAAACCAAGTCCACCCCCCATCTACAGTGAAGCCCTGTGGTGGGTCCATTAGACTAATGTAACAACATATGGCAACATCTCCAATGATCTCACTTCCTGGATCCAAACGCAAATCTGTTCGCAGGGACTTAAAGGGCCTTTGAGTGGGAGAGCAACCTCAGCAGGGACCCTCATGTAGGCTCTAGCAATGTAAATCAATCACTTCCTGGAAAGAGTGATGATCACAGCCGCTATCATTAGCTGTAACGAGTTCTAGAAGAGCTGAGGTTAACACAGTTAGCTTATTCTTGTGCCTTATTACTCAGTTGTCAAAAGAAAAACACAATCGTTAACCACTCCAAATCAGAGGGTGGTGTATATACATTTTCAGTAATATATATTTTTAAACAAGCTCCTAGATTTTGGAATTCCGCTAGGGTGTCTTGTAGATTTGCAACATTCGGTTAGAAGTTTCATATACGTTTTATGTAGTCACCAGAAGATAACGTTTTGTAGACTATGAAACATCTGGTGCAGAGGGACATCCAGTAAACTCGTCAGTTAAGACCATACAGAAAAAATGGGAAAGACCCACTTTTCTCAGTCAATCTCATAATTGCCATCTCCTCTTATCAAATTCCGGAAGCTCATCTAAAAAAATGGGACAGTATTTCTGGATAGGCGTCCACCCCCTCCAAATGGGTTCTGTGCTAAAATTAGCCCCATGTGGTCAATTCATTCCAGTCTCAGAGACTTCCTGTGTAAGAGGAAATGTAAATGTTCTTTCCTAGAGCTCTACTACAATGAGTCCCAAGAGGATTCTGGGAGTGACACATTGCCCTACTGGGAAAGATGATGTCAGTTAGATTATATTTGATTTGTACAGAGCATCACACTATAAAGCAGGAACCAATTTGCAAGTCAGGTTTGGGATTACGGTATTTATCGTTTCAAAACCTGTGTGCAGTCTGACCCATTTATTTGTATTAAAAGACGTGATAAAAAATGTTTTAAGTCCATCGACCTGTTGTCTCAAGTCTAATAAACATTTCGAGAGCTTCTGTTTCGAAATAAGATGGAAGGCATTCTGTTCAACTTGGTTGTGGTTCAAGATGTTGCTACATCTACAACAAAGCAGTTCCGCACTTGTGGGTTCTGCAGTGTTCTGCAGGCACATGACAGACATGCCCGGGGTCATCCCCATAGGTCAATCGTTTAGAGATTACGGGGCCTGCGTTTTCATCCGCTTAATAACAATCCTGATAACGGTCAGTTGTTTCAACACTGACCGTTTGAAAATCACTTGTGTCATTGACAATAAATGTAAAGAATTCTGGTCAATGTAAAGATTTTTTTTTTACCAGGTATGTTGACTGAGATATTGAGTAGAATGCTTTTAATTCTACTGGGTTGTCTGTTTGCTCCTCCTGGCCATCTTAAAATCAATGCGATTACGGTAAGATCTCTGAATAACAGTGTCTGTGAAATTGCGAAAATGTCAAATATAAATACATTCCATTTACACCAATGACCAGGAAGCCATTAGTTAGGCTAACTGCCTTGCATTGCTCAGCGATAGAACAACTGTTTTTCACCATGCCAGCTCTGGGATTTGATCTTGCGTTCTTCAAGGTGCTGCCCGAATGCTCAAACTCACTAGCCTAGCCGGGCCCTTGACGCTGTCCCAAAACAGCAGAGTCAGAAGTCTCACCTTCTACAGAATAAGCACAACTGACTCAGACAAGGCTGGTGTTTTTGTTTGACTTGTTTCTGTCTTTTGACAAGACACAACAGGCACTGTGAAGCCTTCTGATCTGAAGGCATGACTTATTTTACTGCCATGACTTTAGGGCGTGTCACACCACTAAACCCTGAACACTGAAATGTTTTCCCAAATATGGTAAACCTGTCTTACACTTGTGATGTGATCTACTTGCTTTGCATTCCACATTCTTAAAAGAACAGGTCTCTATAGATATTTGCCCCTCCATTCAATAAATGTTGACCAAAAACATACCTTGCTCTCAAAATTAACCAGAACTAGAGTATTTCAACAGCTACATTTAATTATCAAAAGTTCCCTTTGGGATGTGTACTAGTAACTGGAAGAATCTGGAAGAATCTTGCGGGGCCGATCTTTTGGGCCTGTTTACTAGACACCATGTAACGCCACTTGAACATCACATCGGAAACCTTTGCGTTAAAGTGGAGGTATCTTACGCAGAGCTTTTAGTTAATTGATTCTGAGGTAACTGGACAGTCATCATTGAACAATTCCTTTAACAAGTCAAGGACTAGTTTTAATCTTTGGGATACTGGCCCTTAATATGGCCACTCTATTTTCAGAAGGATAGAGGGCTCCCAAAGGGGAAGTCCTAATCCTGTATGGAGGAAGTGGGCTTTCTGACCCAGAGTCTCCACTCAAGAAAAATAAGGTAAACAATCAACAGGCGTTGTTTGGTGACTGCCATCAGATGAAAACTAATCGGCCGTGCCATTTGTCGTCTTAATACCAGGCCCCTTAAGAGTTTTACAACACGGTTACTTTGAGGTTTGTGCTCTGATTTCACAGGTTTAAATTTAACAGACCACAGAGTCTCATGATACTCATCCCTTTTCAAGAGCATCAACGACTCCTCAAAGGAGTGTTAACAAAAATCTTAGTTTTCCCCCCATTCTGAGTTTACTCATACAGCATTCTCCGTACTCCAGTCCGCAGTCCACAGCCTGAAAGCTGAGCTCGACAGTTTAATTGAGCGAAGCGGACTGTAGTAAAATTGAGAATTCCTGGCATGTGGACAGGCCTTTGCCAATATGGCCAGTGAAGTATTTCAAAGCAGTAATTCTTGATCAAAACAAGTATGCTTCCTGCAACATCTCTGTTGTTCAGAAAGGGTTTCCTCACCGCCAAATTTTATTTGTGCTTATAGTATGTCAACTTTGCAGTAAGCAACACACAACAAGTGACCCAGAACCTATGCGTTAAGCTAAACCCGCACATGAAGAACCTGAACGCTACTCTTGACATTGTGCCGGTAATTTCACGTTGTTTAACCTGTCATCTTGGCACCAGTTTGGGAATCATTAAAGCATAAAAGGGCAGAGAAAAGAAACAGCTGTTTGTTTTGGCTTGTATGAGACCAAGACTAAGAGTACTTTATTACATGTTTCAGCCATATGTTCAGACTAGAAATAAACAAACATTATTACATACAGTACATACCAAAGGTCCAACAGAGATGAATAGTAATGGCATATGGTGTGCACACTGGCTTGTAAAGAAACCGATCAACCATCACCCTAAGAAAGACAGAGCTATCAAAGACAATCTATAGCACGTGACTCAGCTGTCCAATGACAGAGATTGTTGACAAACTGTAGGGGGTGATCTTCGTATACTCATCACAGCCAAACCCTTTTACACAAGCTGACGGGGGCAGAAATTCATCAGGAGACAGTCACAGCAAAATGTCAAACACGCTTTCTTTCATCCACCAGGCTCCCGGGCAGTTGCGCGTGATTTAATAGACTGCGTCCTATCAACTACATCTCGGGAACAGGCAATACATCTTAAGGAACACAGCAATCCTCAGGCTTTGTGCCTCTTTTGAATGCCTACATAGCCCAAAAATAAGAAATATGAGCTGATCGTAATAGTTTTTCCACAGGGTGGCCTTTATCTGTCCGGGATCAGGAAACGGCGCAAGTCGCTAGGCACCCCAGTGTGTCGTGGGCCGTAGCCTCGATCTTCCCAGAGAGGAACTGGGCGTGCCTGTCACTGCCCCGGGCTTGACAGTGTTTCGTACTGACACACGGGGCCCATTGTTTCACACTTCCCACGTTTTCCATGGCACAGTAAAGGCTTCACAATAGTGATCCCAGCATCAGTACCTGACGGATGATTGCGGATGGGGAGAGGAAAGCCTTGCGTTTATAACTATATGTTGTAGTCATTTAGCAGACACTCCTATCCACAGTGAACTGCATACTTACTGTTGTTCTACTGGCCAAAGAAGGCTTGAATTCAATCATTTGCAGATAAACGGAAAACTTGTAACTGTATTTTAAGATTGTGGTTTCACATTCAACAATGTTAAAAAGGGATAGTTAGTCCAAAATTCATATTTTCTCAAAAATTCACAAGTTCTCTTGCCAAAAGACATTCCAGAAGGCCCATAAAGTAATTTCTCCAAACAATAAATATTTCAGCTCTGTCTGCAATTAGCAACATCCAAATGAATGAATAGAAATGTTTCATATTGCTATTGCAAAGGTGCATTGCAAGCAGAAAACTACTATAAAAAACTCCAAACTACATTCAGTAATTTGTTGCGGTAGCACCTATATATTAAACCATACACTGACAAAACAACTGGTGAAATTGACAATTGAAATTTGCACTAGACAACTATTTCCTATAACCACCAAACACAGCTTCTGTTCTTCAGCAGTGATGTCATCGAGGTGAGCATGAACTTAAACCTCAACAAGCTATGTGAAGATAAACTAGTCTAGGCTAGCCTTCTAAAATTGCTGCTAGTTTACACTAATATTATTGCTATATTTTTTGCGTTTCATTTTTCTTAATTCATGTGCCACGTCATAAGTAGAGGATGACGCTGTGTTATTCGGTGCATTTGATAAATAAACTTTGAACTTCTGGAAACTTTGTAAGTATTGATGCCAACTTCTGCCTGCTCATAGATCTTGAGTGAATTAAATTAAATTCTACCTGCTCTACAATTGGGTCAATACCTCTGCCTCTCCTGTGTCGTATTGTGGGAGAATCAATGGAGCAAATTCACGAACGAGTCACACAATTTTTGCGAGAAACCTTTTAACAAAGAGGACTGTAACCCATATTAACTTAGAAGAGGATTAAGGGCTAATTTAATTCCATCAAGTTGCCCAGTCACATTTCAGATTGCTGTTATAATGCACAATGTAATTACTGCCTCCGGATATTCTGGCAAGTGTTGCGGCCTAACCTACTCACCATCACCCACTTTAGCTGCTCTCCAAGCTTCTATTCGTGAATTAATCTTCTGTGTATTATGGTCAGAACAACAAATAAGGATATAACCCCGTAAAATGTTCCTCCTGCTTTTATTCAGAGTCAGTCATAATATTTGTATTTTTCCTTCTCTCTTTTAAGCAAATAAAGTCTGACTAGCCGAGGTGAATATCAAAGACAAAATAGGGACCTTGCTTTCTAGCTAGCAAATACTAACTTTTGTTTACTGTGTATACACTTACTTCCTGAACGAAAGCGTGTATTTATAAAATTGTGAACAAAACTGACAGGTGAACACAGGAAGTACCGTTTATTTAAATTTAGATGTATATCACAAAAATGTTAACTTTATTTTGAGGAATACAACATCGTCATGGTCTTTTAGGTAAACCACTTGTCTTAGTTTGAAGTGTTTTTTGCGCAGTTTTCCGCTTACAACGCAGCTGTGATAGGGATATGTACGGTTTCCTTTATTAGTTTGTACATTGCTAATAACGCTAATTACTGACTGAGACAGAGTTGAATAAAGGAGTTTTTTTATGACTGTGTCTGGAGGATCTGCTCGGGGTAAGGCGACTGTCACCGAAATATGATTTTTGGTCGAACTATTCCTTATAAGAGGAGCAGCTTACGGAAGAAAGGTTCAACAGGCCAGCAGAACATCATGCAGTGTACATTTTCTATACATGCAATGGAATCCTGCAGCTTTTCAATGTATTACAGCAGAAATTTAAATATTGAAAACAGTGTATCCACCTGAGTATGACAGTAGAAAGAAACCTAAACTTTCTGCATCCTTTTCAAAGGAACGTTGATTACCTGGCTTAGGAAATGTTTGCAGTGATGCGTATATAATTAAATGACATCATTAATTTTACGATAGAGGCCAAGCACCGCGGGCCCGGGTGCAACCGTACCTCCGCACTCCGGATAGTTACAGAACCGGATAGTTACAGAAGAATGTAATACTACTGGATGTACAAATCAATTTCTCACTTTTAAAGATGATAAAATAATAGAACTCCACAGCAAATGCATTGATTTCTCTAATGTGTCTTTGAGCAATGTAGTCTAAAAGAGTGTAAACTTTGAAATGAATGCCATTCATTTGACACCACAGAGTCACCTCTAAAGAAAGGCCGGACCCTAGACAATTGACAACTCATTACTGAGTTCAAAAGCGCACACGAAAACGTCCTTGCCATTGCAATTTCACAAACGGACATGGGCTAACATCTTAGTTTATCGGTTGCCAAACACAGGTGCCGTAGCAGGACTTAGCTGTGTTAAACAATGGGTGGGGCGAATCCATCTCCTGGCTAACAGTAATTATCCCACAGGCGGTTAAAAACAGTCGGCTGGTTTAAACTGCCAGTTGACACGAGAAGGCTGACGCACTTGATCGAGGTGCAGTCAATGAGGCATTCAATCAATAACTTTCCTTGGGAGTAATCGGGGAGTGAAAATGTAATCCAACTGAAATACTATATAGACGTGAAACACAACTATTCCGGTTGCTATCTAATATTTGCCTACTCTTGCCATACGTTCTACATCCGATAGATTTGGTCGCCTTTAGGTGTCGTGCAGGAAAGAGCAGTGTCAGTGAACACAAAATCAATGTCACCCTCAGTCCAAAGGTCACTCTTGGTCTCCATCGAGATCCTGCGACTTTATATATTAAATATATATATTTATATATATAAATAAATGATCAACCTTTGCAAAACGCATCATGTATAAAAACGACTGTATAAACTGATGGATCTAGGCAACTAAACGTTTTACCTACTTGTTAGGCATCCAATGTGTTAAGCATCCAATAAGCCTGTCTAGTCTAACAGTTGTCAGCTAACGATGATCCACACACTACAAATTATTTTGTAAGCAGGTTTCCAGACATGTATAGACAATGCACTTCATAGGGCTTGTCAATCAGATGAACAGGAAGTCCCAAAAAGAAAAGGACAAAAACAACTGCCGTATTAGCTCGTTGAAATGAAATAGTTATACTATGTCTGTCATCCCTTGTACAGCTCGACCAGACACGCACCCAGGCAGAAGTTCGAAGAGTCGTACACTTAAAGATCGTCATACTGTATCAGCTGTAAAGCACATCTCATCAATTGACATGGTTGAAGAGAAGAGGTTGCAACTTACCTTATGGGACTGAACGTTTCTAAAATATCACTGGGAACTCCTACCGGGACCAAAATGCCGGGGCTACATTCGAAATATTACTTTAGAACTCTCCAATTACCTTTTAAAGTTCCAAAGTTATGAGTCCAAGGAATTTGGGTGCACGGATGTAGGTGCCTGATGAAGCCTGTTTCTCCACTTCACGAACTGCAGTTGAATGCCGTGCCCTTTGCGCCTGCGTCGGTCGAAAGACTCGCCTAAAAAAGTAACACACTGGCTAAATCTTTTTGTCTCTGTGAGAAAAACAGTCACGTTTGTTTGCAGGTATTACCATTTATATACAACAACTATGCGTTAAATTAAATAAAAAATACACTTTAATACGCGCATCGGCAGGAGGTCTGGCTTGCTCGAGATGACCGAGGCATTTTTTAAAAAGTGGGCTGACGAGCAATGACTTTTTTTCGATTGCATAAGGACGATTGGACTACGTGTGTCAGCCCCAAAAACCTCTATGCGAAGATGTCATGGTTGTAGAATGTGTGCCATGATAATGTGACCCCTCGTGTCTAGCGCAACTCAGTGATCAATGATTACTGCTGAGTAGCGAATGGATAAGAGACTGAAATGACCCGATCTATACTTTCTATAGAAATGTTCCTCCGTGATAGTTCAGACAAAATCTATACAAGCAAGATATGGTATCAAACCACAGTACATTTAAGACGCAGCAATTTATTCAGTATTTAATACAAACGAAGTGTTAATGTTTCATATTACCCTCGTAAACCTATACTTATTACAATAAATATTTCTTAAGGGTTGATTTTGAGAACCTTATTTACCCTAATAAGTTGACGTGGAACTCACGGCTTACACGCCAAATCAGGCCTGCGTGTTAGATTTAGTTGGACTGCAAAGTGTATTTTCTTTCATAGTCCAGTCCAAGACCTGAAATTGCTTTTCCACCGCAACATGCATTCCTTATAACTGCCTGACTGACTGACTAATGAGACTACCTGCGCTTACCAATAGCCAACTTTCTAGAGATACAGTATTTCCAGATTATGATAACCCAACTGAACCCGGGTGGGCGGTTTGCTTTGATGCCGTTCTAAATTAAATCACTCTTGTCATTTACACCAACATTGGAGTTACTCAACACCACACAGTTCATTTAACACCTGGGACAACGCACTTTATTCTGGAATAAAAACACAAAATACAGCGGGCATGTTTTCGGCGTGCAGCAAAACGATTTTATTTGTCTGAATAAAACGTAGAACTATTTGAAATGCAACATGTAAGGTGTCACATTGGGCCTCTATCCCAACTTATCCAACGACAGCGAATATTATCACAATTTGAGAACACTAGTTTTCATACAACAACTTAGTTTTTCGCACACAGACATTTGGTAAAGGCGTGAGAACAATGCCCTTTTATTTCAACCCAAAATGTGAACGTTGCATCGGGTTAAGAAATCCGGCACACCCAAAAATCAGAACCATGTCTACTGTGGCATGCATGCCAACACAACACTCGCAAGCTCCAGTTGCCTTCACCTCCTCTAAGCCTGCTCTCATTCTGTCACCCTTAAGGATCTAGAAACATCAAACCATGGTACAGGAACAGGTTTGGGTTTCCTCTATTCCAATTCTATTGCTTATATGCTACACTGCGTTGAAGCCATCTTTAAATGAATGCTATTGCTTATATGCTACACTGCATTGAAGCCATCTTAAAATGAATGCACTGACTGGGAGCTTCTCTGGATCAGAGCTTCTGTTAATGTCCAAGATGTAGGTGCATACGTTTTAGAAAAACAATTGGACCTTGGCCCTAGACTGTTTTTCCTGGAAGCTCCCGACCGAAACTCTGTTGGCTGGCTGATTGCCAGCCTCTGAGGGCAAGGGGCATCGAGCCCTGAATTTACAGACTTCTTTTAAACATTGCGGGGGTTACTGGTAGTCTAGCAGTCGCAGCGTTTGACCAATCACAAAAATGCTAGATCGAATCGGTGGTCAGATATATTCGGTGCCAGGCAGTTACTCATAATTCCTCTGTACGTTGTTGCTGGAAATGGGAATGTGTTGGCAATGTAATTGTACAGATTACTCTCATAGGAGTTAAAAAAGTGTTTTCCTCTTTAATTTCTGTAAATGTAACATAAGGGATGATTTAAGGCTGTAAATGTTAACATTCGATTGCTCAGGACTGTTTCCAGGAAGGTGAAGGATACTATGTGAATGATCTGTGCCTCCTCCCTACCGAATCGGTTTCTGTTGACTGCCAATTTTCAGCCACCGGTGGAGAGGAACTGACCCCTGGTTTTACATTAACAAGACAATCTTCTGACAGGTTGCCTGGCAGTGAAACATCTGACCAATAGGAATTGGTTCCAGATTTCCTGGTTAATAAATTTTGCCGCTGTGTACATTTTCAAAACCATCAAAATAAAATTTGGCATTGTGAGAAAGATTGTGGTCATTGTCCATACAGAGCATGTATTCTCGATCAACTTGCCTGGTTTAAATAAAAACCATGTGACAGTTCTGTAGAAAAAAAAGTGAGCTAAACTCCAAATCGAATCTCAATTGTTCTGCATTGGAGTGCTCTTTTTCCCATTGTTAAACTGACATGAGCTCAAATTGAATCAACACAAACCCTTGAGTCAGTAGATCTGGATCTGATATGAACACTCGTGGAGAGGAAATGTTTCCACACTGAGGTCTCCCCCTGCTGGACACAGTGCATGCATTCAACTCATACTATCCTCAGACAGAAGCCCACATAAGTGTAGTTTCATTTGAAGCAAGATAAAAGCTGCTCTTCACCACAGATCAGGTTGCCAGTACAACAGAGCGGAATAAACAACCACAGCTCCAGACAGAATGGGCAGGATTCCTTAAAACAGACTTGGTCAGGAACCTTCAAACCGCTTCAAGAATGTATTAACGTAGACACAAATGTGAACAAGCTCAGGTCAATAACAGCCATCAAGGCAAAGGACACAGGCTGGTTATGTTTTGAGAAAAAAAAAATCAAATATTGCTTTTACCTATTCAGAGCAAATGGTGTCATTGGCTGTCCTCGGTGGGGGAGGGCAACGTGTAGTTGAGAGGGTGTATTATTGGATCAGGACTAGACTGGATCAGTTGGATTGCTTCAGTGGATGTTTATGGGAACAATTCACAAAAATACAGTGGACAAGCTGATACAATATCTCCACCTAGAGGCAATTAGACAAAACACTACATTTAATACGATTTTATTATGGTGAAAACAAACAAAATACAATTATAGACAAATAAAAGAGACACCGTCTGTAGGCTCTAGGTCCGGCTGTTACATATTAAAGATACTGCGGTTTGTAGGAATCGAGTACCATGAATACATTGCTTAAAAAAACAACAACGCTAGAAACCGAAGTGTCAGTCCTGTGAGAGTTACTGAAAACATTGAAGCTTGTGGAACCTTTCCAGAAGCATAGTTGTCAACCACGCACAGAGAAGTTCCAAAATACATTCCTGTACAGATAAAATCCAAAACGCCACAAAGAAGCACATGTAGAGCAGTGCACCATTTCATCTAACCAGAACCCTGAAGGGATAGTCTGGGATATTGTCGATGAAGACCCATATTTCCTCAGAGACAGGTGCGCTAACAGACGCCATTTTTACTTCTCAAACTCCAAATAGCATTAACGCGGTACCTCTAAAACTTCCTGTTCATGTGTGCTTTGCGTTGTTCAACAAAACCTGTAAATTCCTTCATACTGGACACAGGTGTACACCTTTATCTGATGCTCGGAAAGGAGGTAAATAACTATAATCACATTGTCACATCAGGTCTATATGTCATACAGCAAGAATCTAGAATAAAACAGAAAAACAGAAACCTTGATGTTAAGTAACATATTTAGAGTCACATTATTAATCCAATGTATTCCAATGGAATGAGATTAATCACAGCAAATTATAATTTGACAGCCCTTATATCCTTTTAAAAAATGTACATAGATAATGTATTGGTACCCGCATTTACATCAGCTTTGTTATGATCAACCACACATTTAAATTAAAAAACAGGAGAAATGAAAACCGTATATAAAAACAGAGTCCTTTTCACCTGAGATTGAGTTCCAAACAAAAACAATTAAACAATTCCACATATTCCTAGCATTTGGATGTGTGCCCAGCTCATTCCTTCTCTGAGCTGAAGCTCTGCAGGACAGTTGTAAAGCACATGTACCAACACCTTAACTTGTGAAAACAAAAACCGGTCTGTACAAGAGGCCCCAATGAGGGCTGATGCAGTTTTAATATGAAATGTCTCTTATCGCTTTGCTTATTCACTGTAAGCGGCTGTTTTCAGCCATAGACCAGTGTGCGTGCATGTGTGTCTTTACACATGCACACGTGAGCCAGAGTAATTTGCTTACACATTAACATAATATACAAAAGATCCTGAAATCCAGACAGGTGAGAGTTGGTCCAGGACATAGATGGACAGAGAACTCAACTGAATTACTAGTGTTAGAGGCCCGACATCACCATCAAGTACCTTTTTAAAGTAGTGGGTAATGGCCAAGGAACGAACGCATGTCTGAACTGGGTCACCAGGAGGGATTGACCAATGATTTACGGTTCAGATGGGCTTTGTGGTGCTATTGTACACCTGGGGCTCATTGGGGATGCTGGTTGCCACAGGCTGGTGCTGCGCCCGGCCCTTCCTGTTTTTCAGAAAGCAGTAGCCCAACACAGCCAGCAGGGCCATGATGGCCACCCCCAACACCACCGCAACGGCAACAGAGCCTGGAGGAACACAGGAAGTCAGAATGCCATTAAGGCTCGACCAGGCAGTTCATTCACACATGGACCACGCGGTCTAGTTCCGGACAAGGAACGCAGCTCATTTACCTTTTCCTCAAGCATATTAAAGAATGAGATGTGTTAGCCTGGAACGGAAAGGAGTCTTTTTGCTTTCCTCTGGAAAACCCAAGTAATCCATACATCCCCACTGTGTTTTGTACAACGACACCTTACTGACCAACTGTCAAGGGACTGGTTGATTTAAACCAATCATGACGCTGGATCAGGGATAGACAAGGTCTGGCTCGTCACACACTCACCTGACCGGCTTTCCTCCTCATTCTCCTGGCGTTCCAAACTCGACCTAAGGAACATGTCGTCTTCTGTACGGAGAGCAAAACACAAAAAAAAACTTTCAGAAGCGATTTTGTAAACGCCACGCTCACGTTGTCCTAACCCTATTCATGCAAGTGTCTCCCGGACCCCCCAGGGTTGAGACACTGAATACGGGCGTAGCGCTGCATACCGGTTACTCCCTGGCAGGTGGTGCTGCACTTCTCCTCCACCTCAAAGTTGTTGTTATTGCCGTCACAGCCGCCGTAGGTGAAGCGATGGCAATCCATCTTGATTGGGTCGTAGTACCAGCGGGTGTGGCTGGCACGGCACGCACCCGTCCGGGGGGGCTCGGTACATTGGGCTGTGTGGGTGGGTGGCGGGACAGACGGAGAGGGGGCTCAGTACAGAAGACTGGTGCAAACCTACGCGCCCACTGGGTTAATGGCCCGTGTGGGATGTGACAACGGGTCGGCGGTACGGAAAGGAGACGTGGTAACTCAAGGCTACACCTGCCGCAGGACTGCGCGTCTCAGCGTGACTAGGACGGGAACTGGGCTCGGGTGGAGCATCAGAGGGCAAACGCCGCTCGGCTAGGGGGCACGTCAGGGCTACGTCGCTTCGGTGTGAAAATCCAAGTTGACTCACCTTTGCGTCTGTCCACGTTAATCCTCAGGAGACGGCTGAAGGTCTGGTTGACTGTGAAAAGCGGGATGACATTGTTAGATGTACTGACCCGCATCTGGAACATTGATGACGGTTCCTTCTGGATACTTCGTGACCCGTTCTGTCCACCAGTACGTTTGTCAGCTGGTTGCCACCCGGCAAAAGGCAGTTTCTGGCTTGGTCGTTAGGTTTAGGTTCAAACTTAGAATTGACAATATTGTTTTTAGTTGACATTTTAAATTGGCTAGGGGTTATGTTTAGGGGTTAGGTTAGGTTAAGGTATAAATGTTAGTTTAGACAAACATTGCTTACAAACATTGCTTCGGAGAGGGTGCTGGGCATCATGGAAACAGAAACACCATTAAGAAACACAGTAACCGATTGTAACTGTTCTAGCTAGTTTCGTTAAACATGATTGTAGCTAGTGAAGATGACGGCGAAAGAAAGAAAGAAAGAAAGCGTTAGTTTCTCCCAGCAATTTCAGAATGCTACCATTCACTGTCAGCACGAGCTCAGGACTGCTACTCCAGTAAAATGACATTAAATAATGTGATCCACTTGACAGACTCATTCTCACTGGCACCCTGATAATGGATGGGCGACCCGAATATCATGTGGAACGCTGTTTGGGTCTTTGCGTTCTAATGAATGAGTTTATTGACATCAGCACTTCACTATAAAACCCAGCCACTTCATCATTTAAACGTGTACAGGTCGTATGTAGTGCATTTCCATAGCAATTACATGTCACTTGTAATAGATTTGACACCCCAATTTGCAACAGACTCACTTTCTCAAGCGCTGGAAGATCGGAGCAGAAAAAAAGGAAGTGGGTTGACTGATGCTAACAGCATCTGTGCATCCATTAGATAACAAGCCAGGTGTCACGTCAACTGAACAACAGAACAGTATAGCCATTTTCTTTGACATCTGGTCATGTTTGAACACGGCCCGTTTGTGATTACCTGCTACGCTACATTTCACTATGGGGCAATGGGGCTCGTTATCATTGGCAAGATTCAGCCTACTAGTCACACAGATTACCTAATCAGAACTAATAATATTGCAAATATCTTCATTTCTGGTCATTGTTTACATTGGTTCTTGCCTTCCAATCCCTCTGGGGCGCACACACACATTTCAAACAGGAATACATTTTGTGCCCCAGCCGAAGAAAGGAGGTACGACACAGCGGACAAGCGTTAGCGTCTGTGTACTCACGGCTGTCGCAGGCCACCTCGTCAGAGCCATCACGGCAGTGCTCCACAGTGTCACACTCCAGGCCCTGCTCAAGACAGCAGCCGTTCATACACGCGAACTGACCAGGGTTACAGGGAGACCCACACACTTCACCTACAGTCACATTAAAGAGAAACCAAGTGTTTAGCGTAGCGTGGGGCTTTTGTCCGCATTGGAACGTTATGTGACATATTAGCGTGTTAGCATCTATGGTCTCTTATACTCACCATCAGGATGAAGTGCTCTTGTTCCCCTTTCTAAAGCAAATGAGACAGTCAGTCAGATAATGACAGACAGAACTGGAAAGAAAAAAAGAAAGGCAGAAGACAGGACAGGCCAGCTGTTGCCATACCTTGGACTCCTTCACAGGCATCGGAGCACTCCTGTTGGTTCAGATAGTTGTTGTGATTTCCCTTACAGCCGCCGAAGGTGAAATTCTCACAGCTCATTGACGCTGCGTTGTAGTGCCAGCGAAGGAAAGCCCCTCGACAAGGACCCTCTTTTTTAGGGATCAAACAGTGACCTGGGAAGACAGGGGGCAAGTCAGAGAACATGATAATGGGTGAATTGTGTTTTTGAATAAACAGAGACTTCACATAGCAGGTCAGTAAATAGTAGTTTACACAGCATGTCTGTTATGCGGAAGCAGAGCTGCACCTGCCATGTATAGAAATTATTGTTTTACCATAATACAAAACGTTACAGTAATGGATCAGAACGCACTGTCATCTTTCTATGGTTGTTACATATGGCTGTATATCTAAACTACAGGAATGAGTCACACCAGGCAGTGGCAGTGGGAATCTTCTGTAAGGTACATCCTGGGGTCTGGAGACCAGGAAAGGTAAAAGGTCTTTTTCAACCTCCACAACGAAATAATAGTAAGTGTGGATTGAGCAGGCTCACTTTCAAAGATTTACAGTTCCACTGATGGTCTGAGAGTTTCATATAATTTCACAGGGCTCTTGCATACAACCGACTGCTGAACAGACATTCAAAGAGGGAGCTCCCAGCCTGCACAGACATGCACAGCTATTGCTCCTAGACAGCAAAATATTTGCCATCAGATTTTGTATTGTTCTTGCTGTTTATTTATTTTTCCTATGCGAAAGTCAACCTAAGTAATTCCTGTTCAGAAATCTGAGTTGGTAAACACTACAATTCAAAAGACTTTAAAATGATAAACTCAGATTACCAATGAATATGCCATTGGAACACAGGAATGATGGTTGTGGTTAATGGGCCTCTGTACGGCCATGTAGATAAACCATTAGAAACCAGCCGTTCCCGTCTCTGTCTTTTCTTCAACATTAAAAATGTCTACACTGTATTTCTGAACAATTCTATCTTATTGTAATGGACAGAAAATTAGCATTTCTTTCAAAAGACATTTCAAAAAGACATTTCTAAGCAACCACACATTTTTGAACAGTAGAGTATGTGCTCTCAAACACAGTTTTGTCCCTAACTATGCATCTGGAAACGGGATCTGGCCTGAGTTTAGAGCCAGCTGGATTCATGTATGGGTGTCGAAATTATGACGATGGACTCAGAATATTTCACCAGTACATTAACATTTAACGTTAAGTATAGAGCATTGTTGCTTTAATGAACATATAGTCATGGCTAATGAAACACAGGCTTAATAGCCTGTAATAGATCCGGGGCATGAATGAAACTGTATTACTAAACCGCCATTGTGTTAAATGTTTTGAAAAAACAAGGCAAATCTCATTGTCCCAGAGTTGTCCCTGTGCAAGGACATTGGACAACTGACATTAACTCCCAGCATGGTCAAACGGGCAGCTTTTATGCTAAATGTGAATGGAATAACAGAGTACCATGGCTGTAACCAAATGGCAATAAAGACATTCATCAAAGGCCAGAAAGACATGGCTAAAACAGGTTAATCAGGAGCTACAGCGTAAAATACAAAATGGCAGCCAGTCTTTAAACCCAAGACATCCTTAATGTAGGTAAAATCCCAACGAGGCCGCCACTACAACGGGAGTTCCCCAACCGCTTGTAGGACACCCAGACTCTTCACAATTGACCAGAACCCTGAACTAGCACACTTAATTTACAACCGATATATGGTCAATTCCACTGACCCAGATAAGCGAGCTTAGTTATAGTTGAAACAGATGGCTGGGGGGATACCGACGCCAGGATTGAGATTCAACAAACTGGAAGTGGTCTTCCTTCATACATTGGCTTTTTACTACCCGTCAGGCTAAAGACAAAGCGTCAACAAGGGTGTGTTCCAAAGGATCACCGTTAGAGAACATGACAGAAATTAAACGAGTTACACATTATTTTGAGAGTCCCAATTTCTGTCTGCAGATATTCTGAAGATAGTAATAGTATTAGCCAACATTCAATCAATTCGGTTGACAAGCAACTACTTGCTTTGGTTAGAATTGTCAATGGTTAGGTTGAGGATAAATGTGAAGGCAAGGGTTAGGCATAGTAGATAGAATGTTACTGACAGCAAACAATCTGTGGTGCATCTACAGAAACACTCTTGAAACAAAGTGTTAACTTGAAATGTATGGAACATACCGCTAACGGTCATGTAGACTAGGGAACCGTAACATCTCTGTGTGTGACATTTCTAGCTTCAGTGTTGTGAAACTGACTCCTCCACGGGTACTCCCCAGGTGAACCACTCCTTGACCATAAAACACATGCACCTGCCTGGCCCCTGTGACCGGGAGGAGTCCTAGATTCAGAAGGGTGCTACAACCCGGAAGACACTGACACGTGATGGGGCATGGGAGCCAATCGTAAAAGCCTTAGGGAAAGGCACCATTGGTCAATTTGCACACAACGTACTGCCTCCGACATTTAACCCCTCCCCTAAAAATGGAAGTGTTGCAGCCAGGTGGAAATTAGGGTTAACTGCCATCAATGAGGACAAAGACATGCACAGCTATCAAAATAAAACCAGAAGAATCTAGTATCTGCCTGTACAGACACGCACAAGCTATCAAAATAAAACCAGAAGAATCTAGTTTCTGCCTGTACAGACACACACAAGCTATCAAAATAAAACCAGAAGAATCTAGTTTCTGCCTGTACAGACACGCACAAGCTATCAAAATAAAACCAGAAAAATCTAGTTTCTGCCTGTACAGACACGCACCAGCTATCAAAATAAAACCAGAAGAATCTAGTTTCTGCCTGTACAGACACGCACCAGCTATCAAAATAAAACCAGAAGAATCTAGTTTCTGCCTGTACAGACACGCACCAGCTATCATAATAAAACCAGAAGAATCTAGTTTCTGACTGTACAGACACGCACCAGCTATCAAAATAAAACCAGAAGAATCTAGTATCTGCCTGTACAGACACACACAAGCTATCAAAATAAAACCAGAAGAATCTAGTATCTGCCTGTACAGACACGCACAAGCTATCAAAATAAAACCAGAAGAATCTATTATCTAGTATATGCCTGTACAGACACGCACATGCTATCAAAATAAAACCTGAAGAATCTATTATCAAAATAAAACACGAAGAATCTAGTATATGCCTGTACAATCACGCACATGCCATCAAAATAAAACCTGAAGAATCTATTATCAAAATAAAACAAGAAGAATCTAGCATCTGCCTGTACAGACACGCACAAGCTATCAAAATAAAACCAGAAGAATATAGTATCTGCCTGTGCAGACATGCACAAGCTATCAAAATAAAACCAGAAGAATCTACAATCAAAATAAAACCAGAAGAATCTAGTATCGGCATGTACAGACACACACAAGCTATCAAAATAAAACCAGAAGAATCTATTATCAAAATAAAACCAGAAGAATCTAGGGTCTCATGAAAACTTCCTGTTCTTCCAAAACCACCAGACACATTGACTGAAAGTGAGGAGGAGGAGCAATGTGACATCAGACCTCAAATTGCCATAGCAATACCACAACATTGTGATTCCATAGAATAAAGGAGAGCTTAGACAAAGGTTTCCACTCCTTTCGCATTGGTAGTAAAGTACAAGGGTGTGCACGTGTGTGTGCGCGTGTGTGTGTGCGCGCGCGCGCGAGTCCTGAGGAACTGGCTGTGACTCAAACAGAATCATGCCAGACCTGTTCTGGCCGTAGCTTAACCTGGGAGTGGTTGCATGCAGGCACTTGTGGCGATGATGAAGTTACTACATCACACAGTTTGAAAGCTACTATGTAGGGAGAAAAAAACTTTTAAAAAACAGCCAGCTTTATTCGCAAAACAACTGATCATTGTGATGTTGATTGCAACTGAAGTACTTCATCAAAGAACCTGCTAGTTTTCTAAAGATGGATTTCATGGCTTACTATGAATCTGAAAACACTTAGTCAACTGACTGAAGATAGATAGTCTGCAACTTTTGCAATAAAATTTAATAAATTGGGCCATTTAAAGTAGCAAAAAACATTTCAGGGATACATTACCAACCAGTGTGTAAAAACTGTAGACTGCTTAAATTAGGGGGAATAAACAGGTCAACTAAGCCTGGCGATTCCTGTGGGAAACCTGGCCCTGGTTGGTTTATGGTGTATTTTAAACGATTCCGTTCATAAATTTGCATTTTTTTCCCACAGAGCACCTGTCCTGCAAATGACTTTTTCCAGCTTTATTGTAGCTACTGGCAAGCTATGGGAATCTCTGTCCCTAATAAGCAAGGTGCCCCCATGGTGAAGCCTTCACTGATCCTCACCCAATCCAGGCATCCCAGGCATTTCCATTTGGTTGTAACCCCAAACTAACTCACATGAATCGAACCAGCTTGATAACTGTAAGACAAGCCGATTCAGGTGTGCTGCCTTCGGTACACCTCACACGCTAGAGGCTAGGGCTCCCTGGGAGATGTGTGGGAACCACTCTTCTGAACTAGCATCCGTTACTGACCAACCAAGAAGGACCCAGACAACAACAAGCCAGAAAGGGCAGGAGCACAGGTAGGGTGAGAAACACTCAAGGCATAGGCAAGTTATCCTAGCTTCCACACGTCCCCATTTCCCATAATTCAGTACTCACTGTCAGACTGTTCAGGAGTGAGGACGAGGACAGAGACCTGATCGGTCGATGTCTGGCCAATGGAGTCTGTGACTGTAAGCTGGAACACATACATCCCAGGGTAGAGATTGGAGAGTATCACCTGATCCTTGTACGTTGTTTTCTTGAAAGTTGTAAAAGAAAAAAGAATATATTTAGAAAAAACATCAAACCCATGGATTACTTCTGTGTCAAAGACTATTTTCTCTCAGGGACAATGTTTTCAATTCATATAGCTAATTGTGATGATGATGTAAGGACAAGAATCCCAGCGGATGCCCTTACCGTAAACACCACCGATTGGTTCCCGGTCACAAGGCCCCACTGGAAGCTGGTGATTGGTTTGTCGTCCCAGCTCTCGATGCCGTTCAGGGTCACCTTTTCGTTGGGTTGGACCACGATGTCACGGCCCGCCTTGGCAATGGGGAACTTATCATTATCATCTGAGAGCAGGGGTAAAGGCAGGCAAAAGGACCAGAACTATGACAACAATAATAGCCGCTTTATCTGTCTATTTGCATGGATGTTCTTAATTATTTTCTCTCCCAGCATGCAACTTGAGAAACACATACATCAAAACAAATGCCGTAAAAAAAAGCTTTTTTCTAATCCATACCCTAAACCTAAACTTTCCACTAACCAGAAGCTCAATAACCTAATGTTTGTCCACATTTACCCTTTTTCTAACCCCGATACTAATCAATTCAGATTTTTGCCCTAAACCTGACCTTAACCCTAAGGTCAACTACTAAACATTCATACCTTACCTAACATGTAAGCCAAAATGTATTTCTAATACAGGAAGAGGTCAAACTTTTCCTGATATAACTAGAGATTAGGGACATTTTGTTAACTGTTATATAGTATAGAAAAAAAACACAACACGAGATGGTATATATATATATTTTAAATTGTGGGAGGGTAAACATGGGCCATTTGGGCTGGTTTCCCGAATACGGATTTAACCTAGTTTTCTTGATCAGATACTAATCTGTGTCGGGGAAGCTGGTCCCCGGCCTAAAAGACAATAAATCAACGACTACCTGTCACTGTAACTGGAGTGAGTCGAGTCTTGACCTTACCACGGGTGGTTTCAGGTTCTCCCAGGTAATCTTCATAGACGGAGTCCAAAATGTAATTTGTGAATCCTACTTTACTCACAAACCTACAAACAAACTCTTTCTTGTACAGGCAGTTAAACAGAAAACAGGTTTTAACAGAGCCTTGCGCTTCACCTTTCTCAATCAGAGCCAAGTTGCATTTTGGGTCTTGGCAACAATGACTTTTACACTCATCAACATCTGCTACAGTCGGTGACGAGATTAAATTAGCTCCCGATTTGACAGCGTCTTCAGTATCAAGTACAAAGTTTTCACGGCCCTGAATGAAACCGCTGCACTCAGCTTCATTTGGGGCCTGTGTGTTTACGTGACCGATAATGAACAGCATTAATAGTGAGGCTCTTAATATGAATCCAATACAAAAAGTCATCTTTGCCGACAGGCCTATTGAAGGTAGACAACACACAGTACACAGTGCAGTTGACGCGTGGTTTCAAGTTTCCTCGCTGTTTCCGTGCGTTAAGTAGCCAACAAAAAAGAAATATATTTGGACAAAGGTTAAATACTCGTTCGCGCTCAAATGTCTTAATTTTCAAAAAATCTCCTTTCCATAAGGCAATATTCCCCAACACGGATCGTGCGACGGAAAATGTCAATAATCGATGTAATTCATTGGTTAAAACGATTGCAATAGTTATTGTTTTTTTCCCTTAAAACAAACAAGATAACCTAAAACTTATGATACAATAAATAATATAATTTGTCAAAATCTCTTTGCGTCTGTTTGTAAAACGCTTAAAAAATAAAGAATCCTTGTCGCGACTGTCTCCTTCAGTTCTTTGGGGTGTTTCCGTTCGCAAGAAAAGCCAGTAATTTAACCCTTGAGATGTATGCTCACGCTCACATCACACCTGAAAATGTAGGAAGTGGAATTATATGCGGACGTTTGATGGGGGCGGTATAGTTTCGATTGTTGCCTCGCTCACAATGTGCGGTAGATGAATAGGCTGCACTCCATATTCACAATGGAAAATAAGGGACACGATTTTCTTGTCAAAACACCTAATGTCGTTTGTCAGTAATACCTACTTTTTATTGTCAATAAAAAATATCCTAGACTGTTAGGCGAATTTTCACCTGAAAACAAAAGCTACTATCAAAACTGACTATGTAAAACTTTTTTTAAAAACTTAATTACCTTTAAGAACTACATTGAAACTAGACGACGTTAAAGAATCTCAATCAGGCTCGACCCAGCACTCTGACCTACTGTATGTGGGTGTTAGCGAGTGTGAGCCGAAAACTCCTCCCATTTTTTCAGAGCACATGACTCTCGAAAAGTCTGTGTAAGGCAATGTAAATCCAAAATATAATTGGCTGCCATATGTACAGGTTTGGCATCAAGTGTTAATGCAGTGTGGGAAATTAGGCAGGCCTGAACTATGATTAAGTAAAATGAATAAATAATGAATTATTTAAATAGTAATGTGTTTGATTTATATTTTAGTTTACCCTTTGAAAATATGAACAATACACACAACCCATCACAGGCTTTTATTGAAGGACTAATACGAAAACCTGGCAAATGTATTGAACGTTTCACCGCAGACCTTTATTTTCAAGGCAACATACGGAAGCCGGAGGTCTTATTTCTGCTGCTGAGTCTCGAATGTTACCTGCATGACGGTAATCTATTGTAGCTATTGAGTTGTAACAATCAGCTAGCTTCTAACCTTGGGTTGTCGCTCAGAAGATGGCTATTTCATATCATTGTGACAGCCTCTTACTAACAGTTCAACGCAAACGTCGGTATACACAGACACAGCCAGTTACTTTTCTCTGACCTCACTAGTCTGAACGTTTCTCTGCTCTGATGCTTTTTTAAACTGTACGGGAGTCATTGAATCTTTTCATGCTCTGCGCTCTCATTTTTGTCCCTGGACATTTCATTTAGCCTCTCCAGTATTTGGAGTTATCTGTTGTGGTCGCTGCTAGCATTAGCATACTCCTTGAACTCGGCGCTGTGTTTTGTATGAAGATGTTTTTATCAAATTGCTTGTGTTAAAGTGCTTTTTCCTTTCGTCTTGATAATCCAGCAGAGCAGAGCTTGGGGTCTACCTGTGTCATTGCTGACTTATCCGTCTTCCCGCTCTACCGATCTTGAGTTTTATGTTCTATACTCTATACGGTGTAGTATCCGTGCATGGTATCGGCATATTTCTATGAGTGCGAATATAAGCATACGAGCCGTATCGGTATCGGTGCATCTCTAAATACAAGTATTGTCAGGGCTTGCTACTGAGTGAACAAAATGAAATAACACAGATTTGGCACAGTAATGGTGGCAATTAGGCCACATGTATTCAGGGACAAAAATATTGTGTGGGTGTCTGACAACACGCGCAGACTATATACTTACACGGTATAGAAACAGACAGTATCTGTGTGACATCTGTCGAGTCTGTGGTTTATCTGTATGAACTCTTGTTCATTGTATCTGGTGTCGGTTTTAAAATGTTTCCTGGTCAGTGGCTGAGATAACCAATATATATCGGCATCGAAACAGTTGGTCTTTGATTCCACTCAGAGACGTCTTATAACACAGCAGATTGTAGGCTATTGTCATTAAGCAAAGAGACATTGTGTGGTCTTGCTTTTGCATTTTGGTTTGTTATGTGCTCTTGGATGTACACTTCTCAATTCAGAACTGACCACAAAATGTGTCTGGGGGATGACTGATTAACACATGACCTGGATGACTAAAACCAGGGCCCAACATCCTGCTGAAAGAGGCCAATGCCATCAGGAAATACCGTGGTCATGAAAGGGTGCACATGGTCTGCAGCAATGCTCAGGCAGGCGGTACTTGTCAAAGTCACATCCACATGAATAACAGAAAAGAGTGGTTGATTTTCCATGACATCGGTAGTATAGACTGTCGCTCTATTGAGTTATAGTATAGACCGTCACGCTACTGAGTTGTAGTATAGACCGTCGCTCTATTGAGTTGTAGTATAGACGGTCGCTCTACTGAGTTGTAGTATAGACCGTCACTCTACTGAGTTGTAGTATAGACCGTCGCTCTAATGAGTTGTAGTATAGACCGTCGCTCTATTGAGTTGTAGTATAGACCGTCACTCTACTGAGTTGTAGTATAGACTGTCGCTCTACTGAGTTGTAGTATAGACTGTTGCTCTACTGAGTTGTAGTATAGACAGTCGCTCTACTGAGTTGTAGTATAGACCGTTGCTCTAATGAGTTGTAGTATAGACTGTTTCTCTACTGAGTTGTAGTATAGACTGTCGCTCTACTGAGTTGCAGTATAGACTGTCGCTGTTGAGATATTGCTGTGGTCAGAGGACCAGATGTCGCCACCAGAGAGGGGTCACTAAATGTAAACTACAAAGCAGTGTGCTGTGGGAAATCCATGCCTGGGCCTTTCTCTCTTGAAAATATATCAAAACAGCGATAGACAAAATGCTTGTAAAATGTATCCTGCAAAGATCGACACCCAGATCCAGTAATGAGCTAAAGATAGACCCGTCATTTCCAATTTCTAAGGGACTGAATTCTATTTGAGCCAAACACAACACATACAATGCTGTCAGAGAATATGATTGGATCTGATGTGTCTATCTTCCTAATTAGGAATTTAATTGAATCTGATTTGGGCAGAACACACTAATTATAGCACATGTCTCAAAAGAGGTCCTGAATGGTAAA
This sequence comes from Esox niger, assembly GCA_016801105.1. NCBI lineage: Eukaryota > Metazoa > Chordata > Actinopteri > Esociformes > Esocidae > Esox > Esox niger. Next base: position 38,968 of record JACXGJ010005144.1, read on the forward strand.
ACATTTGTAGGACATCTAATGATTAGAACAAAGGACAAACACGTTATATTAAAAAGTTGCACTATGCATTGAATATTAGTCTTCACATTGCCTCCAGCGTCACCGGCTGATACCTGACTGCAACTGGGTCACCCATGAAATTGGAAGCCCCACCCAGTTGATTACATTAAAACGACAGTAGTGTCCCACATAGTATAAGTGAGACACCTGTTTGTGTGTCTCAAATGGCACCCTATTGCCAAAATAATGCAATGTATGCTAAAGCACACAATTGTTCCTGCATAGCAAGGACCTTGAGCTGCAGAGACTACGCGAGAAAGTCGTCAGACTTGAGTGCAGTGCTGGCCCTATGCATTAGCGACATAGGGGATCGCTTAGGTTACCGACCGCTAGGGGGTCCCAGACCATGAGGGGAAAGAGGGCCCCCAAATCAAATTTAGCTTAGGGCCCCCAAAAGGCTAGGTCCGGCACTGCAGGAGAGGCTAGCAAAATACTGTATGGGATTATTCAGAAAGAAGCAAATAATAATGTTTTTATATTTTATCATTTTGCAGACACGCTTATCCAGAGCTACTTTCTGCACATTTCATGATAGAAAGGTGGGACAACCATGTAATGCAGAAGTAGTTTATACTTCTTACCCGTGAAGTAGCAATCAGGAAATGTTGATAATTATGTTGTCCATATTTATTAATAATGATTGGAAACGGTTCCGGAGTGGTTTGTGCTGTATCGTCTAATCATTGGCATAGAAATGAACAGATAGGAGTTGATATAGTACAGCAAACAGATCTAGTTCTAATTTGTCAGTCATATCTACAAATGTGATTGCACGCTGTCATGCCTAATAGGGGCGTTCTTGACAGTTGAATTGTGTTGTTGTTGAGGTACTTAGAGTAAGCAGGAAGGTTGCCCACTTTATTGATTGGTATACAGTATATTACTTAGTCTGCCTGTATGAAACGTCAATGAAACGTTGAACATTTGGCAGCCTAAGTAGCCTTTATTATGCTCCTTCCCCTTCTGTTAAATTCACTGTGGGGACTGAGCTGGGAATTCTGGTCATAACAATGATATCAACACAAAAGGTTTACAAGGCATATTATTCATTTCTCAACCGGCACCGTATAAATGAAAACTTTACTATACATTTCATTTTATAAAGGAGAAACAAATAGAAAAGAGCAACAAGCAATCTGTCGAAAAACTGTGACTTATTTTACAGGATTTGTGTTGGTGACTAAACCAGGCCAGTACAACAAACATTGTTCTCTCTTGTTCAAAGGCACAACGACCCTGAGAGATTATGAAAAGCAATTGCCTGGAGTCGAGATGCACTGATAAGAGGAGTAGGGTTAAAACCAGGAGAAGAGGTGGGGTAAAACCAGAAGTGATGTGGTGGGTAGAACCAGGAGAAGACACACAGGAGAAAGGAGAGAAATACAGGGAAGAAAGCATAGGGAGAAAGCAGAAATAGATTTGGCCATGTAAATAAATGTTTCCTACGTTAATCAAGCCTTAATATTGAATTGCGAGGTAAAAAGGGAGAACAAAGGAGAAGGAGAGAGGGAGTCAGCATGAGAAAGTGTGAGTGAGAGGAAGACTGAGAATGAGGGAGAGTGAAGAAAAGTAAGAGATAGAGTGATGGAGGGAGAAGGAGAGGGAGGGAGGGAGAAGGAGAGGGAGGGAGGGAGAAGGAGAGGGAGGGAGGGAGGGAGGGAGA
>JACXGJ010005145.1:0-16098 GCA_016801105.1 Esox niger
TGTGTGTGTGTGCACGCACGCACGCCCCAATCTGTCCATGACCCATCAAGCACAACACAGACCTTGTGCTCAAAATGGAAAAGCCATTTCCAAAAGTGTTCTGTATGTACTTTCCTATTGAATGTTCGAATTGAACTACTTCTGAGGTGTGCTAGATGGAACTTCAGTCTGAAAGCTGTCCTTCTCTGTCAAAGTAGTTTTAAATTGTATTTAGAATCGGGTCAAACCGTTCTTCTAAACATCCACCCTAGACCTTGTAAAAACCCAGCTGCTTAAAATCGACAAACGACTCATTTGGCCCAATCTTTTTGTGACCCAATGGAGAGTTTGCCTTCCCTCATGTGATTTACACAACCAGCGTGCATCGTTTCAGAAGGCTGCTAAAATCATTACTGTTAATCAGCACTTTTCAGTGACATTTGTCTAATGTATTGGTCTGTATGAGCTGAGGACGTAGAGGACCGTTGCGTATACTTTCCGTAGGAGTTGTTTGAACATAACCCATGCGACGGCAGGGTGACGGTTGAGATACAGTTAATAGCAGTGTCAAAACGTGACACTCGTGGAAAAAAGAATTTCATTGAGGACGTCACAAAAAAGTTCAAACGTACGTATTTCCATTAAACAAGTGTTACAGAAGATGGGAACGTCTAGCAGGCAGTGGACCCACAGTAGACGTCGCACAGGAAGTGTCCTTGAATTATGCAACACGCTAAAAAAACAAGGGCAGGGCAACACTATCCAAGACACAGAGCACGACTGCCTTGGTTGTCTTCTATTGCTTCTAAACTGAGGTGGATCATCAGTCCTCGGCTTGTCGGCAGCCTGGGATTCCAGGTGATGGTGATGGTGTGATAACATTCACACAGGCAGTCGCTACAGAAAAGTGTGACAACAGATGCAGTCGCTACTTAAGTTGCCTGGAATAGAACGTCTGTTAAAGGGTATAAGAGAAAGCAATGTCAAGGGTTGGGATTTTATAATTAAGCGAAAGCCATATTAAATCGTGTTTCCTTTTGATCCAAAATGGCTGTTTCCTCTAAAAACCCACGTTTCCCTTCAGATCCAAAATGGCTGTTTTCTAAGATGTGAGTGCAAGACATCCAGGAGATATTAAGCCTTCTTTGTTCTTTTGGTGTAGATAAAGCTGTTGTGTGTCAGTCTGACATCTCTGACATTGATTTGCATTGTTATGTCACAGAGACATCAATGCACTTAGCACCTGTCACAGGGAATCTCGCTAGCACAAGATGAATAGGATCTGTGGTGCCACTACTCCCTGTCTCTGTGTGTCTCTTTTGGTCTCTCTCTCCGCTTCTGTCTTTCTTTGTCCTAGTGTACAGTACCTTGTAATAGATTTGGGATTGGATTAAATATGAAAGCTCAGAATCTGGCCCATCATACTTCACAGCCTCTCTGCTATCAACTCATTTTAAATGACAAAACTGGCTCTGGTTAATGACTGAAGATGTCCTTACAAGACGTAGGAGGATGTGCAGGCACACTTGGGCAAAAACACACACACATGCTCTTAAAAACAGATTAAAAACGCTCCAAAAAATGAACACACACATACACACCTGAGAAATATACACTCACAAGGATACAGACAACAATTTAGATACAGAAATATTGACCTACAAGGGAGTGATAATACAGCTGGCCTTTTCAGATAATCACACATATAAAAACATTAAGAATAGTTAGTGTGGTACTTATATCTACATTTCATCATTTAGCTGACACTCTTATTTGGAGTGACTTACATACAGTATTGACTGCTGCATTAAGTGCCTACAGTACAATACAATATGTTTTCTTTTTGTCATGGAGGAGAGGGGATCAGTGAACCAAACGGAAGTTGGAGATAATTTGTTGGCAGTGTTCAAATGGGTTGGATTGGTGTCAGGACCTGAGGGGTTAACAGCCATAATGTCACTTTCCATACCATGGGATCTTTTGTGACACAAATAAAATCCCATTCAAAAGTCACCGCAATACACAGGGCAATGTCCAGTTTGTTGAACATGGGATTTTAACTTGAATCCAGAGAGAATAGCGACCCCTACTCCAACATCCCTGCTAATTCCATCGGGGTCTCCAATCAAGGGCTGACCTGAACAGACCCTGCTAAGCTTTGACACATTTAGCTTAGACAAACAATTACAAAATACCCCTGGCTACACACACACACACACACACACACACACACACATACTTTAATTTGTATTGTAATATGTGTTCTGCCTCTCTCTGAAAGTGTAATGTTATGGTCCGGAAGGCCTTAAAGTCATGTGTGATGCTTGTCACACACCACCTCCCTTAGGGACTCAATAACTTTTTTGTTTTAACTACCTTGATTGAGTTATTGATGGGTGCACGTTCACTTCCGTTTACAGTGCGGGAAGGTGCATTTTCCAGAGTGCCCAAGACATACCCCTCACTGTAAAACGTTGGTCTATTTCCCTGCCTAGAGCTACATGTCAGTACTGTAGCTTTATGTGAGTTTGGCTACAGTACCGTATGGCCTCTCTGTTTCGCTCCCTCTGTCTGTCTGTCTTTCTGTCGGTGTGGTTGATAGGGTACGCAGGTGTTTCCTTATCCTGCCCCTCTGTGTGTTTGTGTCTGTGTGTGGTCGTGTGTATCAAAGTGTATCCCTAAGCCAGTTGAAAATTGCCCTCACCCCGGGAGAGACATTAAAAGAGCACAGCCAATCCCACACAATGGATTCGTCATATAATAACCTCTTTCTCGCCAGCCGTCTCTTTCTCACTCCCTCTCCATCCATCCGTGATTCTCTTTCGCATCCACCTCTATAGACACATGCCAACGTGTGTTTTTCCGTGGCCGGGAATGGCTCTGAGCGCTGTGCTTTCCCCTGTGTAACAGACAGAGGGAAACTGATGTGGACTTGACATTTCCATTTAGACTACCAGCCCGCACAGGAAAGCCTGCTCATTTCTATTGACTTCTGATCGCTGCCTCTCTCTGGTCAGGAGAAGTGCACTTTTCAGTGAATCGGGTTCCGTTTGGGAGTTGGGATTGGTGAGCTGAAATCTCTGCGTGGCTCCGGTGTACAGGATGAACCTGGGGGAGGACGTTCTTTCCCTCTCCCCTCCTGTCCCTCTCATCCCACCCTCCCCTACTGTCTTTACGCCTCTAGCCATCTTTTTCGCTCCCCCCAATCTCTCTCCCCTGATGTGTAACCATGACATTAGATGGAACAGGCGTGGGGGGGGCGCCTCCACGTGTCATGCCTTGGAGTGACTCTCTTCAGCCCGCCACCTCTCCAGTGTGACAGAGGACGGGGCTGGTGATGTCGTTTGGGGGACGGGGGGACTGACACCTGCTGGTATGCAAACACGCAAACCGCGTGGACGCATGCACAGCGTCGAGGAAGACACATGCACAGACAGACACACGCCGCGTTCCACGAGGTGTGTAATGACGCTGAGTCATCCAACCTTTAAATAGGAGGTGTAGAAACAGGCCCACGTGTTAAGACAATGAAGAAGCGAGGAGAGGCCGAGTTGATCCTACAGAGAGAAGATACATACATCAGAGGCTATGAGAGCCCTGCCCAAACCATATCTTCTACTGGTGGTAGCAACCTACTCCGGGAATAGGAAGCCATTTAGGATGCATACACTCCAGACTGACAGATGATAACCATCCCCCAGGCCTGATAGTGCTGCAGAGAGATACAAAACAAGAAAGAAAAAGCAGTCGTGAAAAATAGAGGGAAAATTAAATGACTTGCAATTAAACCATTTTTGGGGGGGGGGCGGGAATGGAAGGTGGCCTTCCATTGCTGCGTATCTGAAGAGGTCTTCTTACTGAGCCTGGTGGAGTTGTGAGAGAAGATGAGAAGCAGACAAAATGAACTGGAGAAAAGGAGAGAAAGAGGAAGCCATACTGTACCAGTCAAATGTTTGGACACCTATTTGTTTAAGGGTATTTCCTCAGTTCCACATTGTACAAAAGTTCTAAAGACATCGAAACTATGAAATAACATATATGGAATCATGTTGCAGCCAAAAAAGTGTTTAATAACAGATCTGAATGCATATCATATTGTATATTCACTTGATGACTCCTTGATGACAGCATTGCACACTCATTTGCTCAACCAGCGTCAAGAGACTAGCGTCACCTGGAATGCATTTCAAAAGCCAAATGTGGCTTGTTAAATGTTAACTGCTGGAATTTCTTTCCTTTATGCATTTGGTTGGGCTATACAGAGGCTAGGTAGTGTTAGTACACGGAACACCATGATGTCTGTATTGTTGTAGTCCTTATTGTCAAGAACAGCTCAAATAAGCAAAGAGGAACAACAGACTATAATTACTGTAAGTCAATTCGGAATATTTCAAGACCTATGAAAGTGCAGTCACAAAAACCATCAAGCCCTATGAAGAAGCAAGCTTTCTTGAGGACCGCTACAGGAAAGGAAGACCCAGAGTTCCTTCTGCTGCAGAGGATAAGTTCATTAGACTTACCAGCCTCAGAAATTGGCAATTATCTGCACCTCAGATTGCAGGCCAAATAAATGCTTCACAGAGTTCAACTAATAGACACATCTTAACATATACCGTTCGAAGGAGATTGCGTGAATCAGGTGTCTACCACAAGACAAACAAAAAAAGGACATCAATAATGATAAGAGACTTGATTGGGCTTCTAAACATGTGAAATGGATATTAGACTGGTGGAAATCTGTCCTTTGGTGGTATGTCCATATTTAAGATTATTGTTTCCATCCTCCCTGTCTTTCTGAGATGCAGAGTGGGTGAACGGATGAACACTAGATGTGTGGTTCCCACTGTAGCACGGAGGAGGTGTCATTTTGGGTTTGTTTCTTTTAGTCCCACCCGGTTTGCACTTGTTGTGACTATCATATGTTTTTCAACTGGACCCAAAACACACATCCAGGCTGTATAAGGGCTTTTTGACCAAGCAGAAGAATGATGGTGCTGCATCAAATGACCTGGCCTCCACAATCACACAACCACAACCCAGTTGAGATAGTTTGGGATGAGTTTGACCGTAGAGAGAAGGAAAAGCAGCCAATGAGTGCTCAGTATATGTGGGAACTCCTTCAAGTCAGTTGGAAAAGCATTTCAGGTGACTAGCTCTTGTAGCCAGTTGAGAGAATGTGCAAAGCGGTCATCATGGCAAAAGGAGTTTCTTTGAAGAATTTATAAATTAAATGTATTTTGATTTGTTTACAACATGATTCTCTGTTTTATTTCAGAGTTTTTATGTTTTCACTATGATTCCACAATGTGGAAAATAGTAAAACTAATGAAATATTCTTCAATGAGTAGGTGTGTCACGTCCCCGCCTCCGTGATCCCCGCAGAGGCGGGACCTTGCCTACCTGGGCTGACATCGCCACACCTGATCTCCTTCATCCACTCCCACACCTGTCCCCAATCAACGATCACACACCTGATTCCACTTGCCTCATTACTGACAGTATTTCTGAGGAACCCTAACGACTCGTCCCTGCCAGATCAATGATCTATAGTCACATGTGGCCCTTGGCTTCTCGCAAATCTACTTTTCGTTTGACCGAGTCTTTCGTATTGTCTGCTGTTTGTTGTGTCCTCTGTGACTACAGGTTTCCACCAGACCGAACGTCTGGCCGTCTCCGACAACTCTGCCTGCTACCTACCGGTACCTCTGCCACCAGCCTGTGTTTCGATCCTTTGCCTGACCACGACTACTCTGCTACTCTGCCAGTCTACCTGTACTGCTACAGCCAGCCAGTGTACAGCTCGCCTGCCCGACCACGATTACTCTGTCTGCCACTTCCCCTCAGTCTTCCAGTCCGCGTTTGAGTTCCAACACGCCCCCTGACAAGGTGTCTCCAAACCTTAAACTGGTACAGTACATTGAGTACTTACAGTTTTTTTTGTCCCTTTGGAACAATTACAAAATAATATATTGTTGTCTTTCAAAACTGAAAACTGCAAAACTCCAAAATGATTGTAACCCATAAATACTGCATTATAAACAACTGATTACCCTTTAATTTGGTTTGTAAACATATTTCACCGCAACATAATTGATTCCACCACTAAGATTTTGGTGAATTATAATGAGAACATTGGTTAAGTCATCCAAACATAACAGTACAATGTTCTTAGTTAATTCATTGAAACGATCAGTTATTCCATGACCAAACAAGATGTGTTTTAAAATGAGTCTTTGAAGTGCTAAAGGTAATCTAATACAGTTTATTTTACTGTTTTCACATTAGGCAAAACTCTTGATATACACAACACATTATAACAGACAAAAGATTTTAAATAATTTCTATCCCATTATCAAATGTGTGATTGATGAGATTGTCTACAATCATTGATGCAAAAAAGTAACTTTTATTGCACCATGGTTGGTGGTTAAATCTATTGTATCAAATACTCTCAAAAAGAAATGACAGAAATGTCAATGTGTAGGACATACCACACAAATGTGATTCAGTTTTTTCATGCGCATTTGGAAAAATAATTTGGCATGGTGAATCCAAATTGGACATAGATGTCCTCCCATCTCGTTTTTGTTTTGTTCCGACGTGTTGAGTTTTGTCCAGGTCGAAACATGCTTTATTAACAAAGATGTACTTGTGATGGCTTCCAGCAGCTCAGTTTGTAGTTTTGACTGTATCCAGGATTTATCTCATTTATTCCTCTGCCTTGCTGTCTATCCTGCTCCATGTTGAAAGACATTGCCAATGTTCACCCAGTTTATATGGTTACCAGTTGTGGGTATTGCTACATTGTATGTGACAGTATTATATTGTACATAGGCAATGCAGGGGTCATTTGTGGCTCACATTATCAACACCATGGTTGCTGTTTTGAATCCCACAGAGGTCACATATAAATTTATGGCCTTAGGGATGTGATTATGTACTTTTCAATCTGAACATAGGCAAAACAACGTAAAATACATGTTGTATATTCACCAAATGATCAATTAGTAAGTGATAGAAATAGGTATTTTAACAATAGAGAAGACAAATTAAAAAAGTTCTGCATGTACTTTCTATGAACTGCAGGATATTACCCTTTAAATATAGTGGCGGCATTTGTTAAGAACCTACCCATCGAGCCAAGGGAGAGAGCATTAAATCGTTTAGTGAAATGATCGCAGTAAGTGTTGCCTCTTTGGTGTTCAACTCAATCTCAGTTAGGAAATGGTAATACACACTCAATTATACTGGAGCGTGTCTACCCAGAATTGAACAGTGTGCTATAAGCCCATTGGCCAATTACATTTGCGAGTTTTGACAGAACGTGACTTCCTATGAACTAATAGAAATGGTTGTTCTGTTCTATAACAAAGCCTACATTCATACAATAATTCCACAGAACATAATGTATTTAACTGTGAAACATGTCTTTCCAGATGTTTGTTTTACTCAGTGTCAAATGTCAGATGTGTTTACAGTTTTGAAAAAAATCAGTTGTGTGGTGAAATATTACCACAAGTCAATATTACCAAAAGTGACAAAAAACTGTAATATCAAAAGACAGACAGATGAGAGGTAGCTGACAGACCAAACAGCAAGGAAGGCCGAAAGAAAGTTGGAGAATCGTGAGATGACTGTGGTAGAGGTTAGAATAGAGGTTGATTACAAGAGAAATGGACAGAAGATGCCAAAAGAGTAAGGTGGAGAGAGGTGGAGAGGTAGACAGTGGGAGGAACAGGTGGAGAGAGGTGGAGAGGTAGAGAGTGGGAGGAACAGGTGGAGAGAGGTGGAGAGGTAGAGAGTGGGAGGAACAGGTGGAGAGAGGTGGAGAGGTAGAGAGTGGGAGGAACAGGTGGAGAGAGGTGGAGACTGGGTGGAGAGGTGGCGAGTGGAAGGGAGAGGTGGAGAAGTGGGAGAGGAGGAAGAGCTTTAGAGATGGGAGGTGGAGAGTGGGAGGAAGAGCTTGAGAGAAGGGAAAGGTGGAGAGAGGAAGAGGTAGAGGGATGAAGACGGGAAGAGGGTGGGTGAGAGATGTGAGAAAGAGGTGGGGAGAGAGGGGTGAACGAAAGGAGAGGTGTAGCGTGAGGGGGTGAGGGAACGGAAGGAAAACAGAGGGATGCTTGAATATCAAAGATAGCTTCAAAGGTCACTTTCACTTTGTACATTATGACAAACATTTCCTCAATTGTGTTGTCAGACTGTTTGATTGGACCAAACAGAAAATCCATGATGCCTTCCTACTATTAAAGTACATCTGTGATGTAACATCAACTAGAGAGAAATGGGCAAATAAAAGGTTCTGAGGTCCCTGCAGGAGAATCCGGTTTGCATTCTGGTGCAACTGTTTTCTTTACTGTGCACTCTCAACAAAAATATTGAAGTTTATTTATTTATTTCATCTCCCCTGAACTAACACATAACCATAAGTCTGTGTGCTTTTATAGATCAATACATTCCTGAAGGGAGAGATTACAGTGGAGAATATAACACTGGAGTGTTACAAAGAGAGAGAAGAAAGAGATTGGAAGAATAGGAGAATGAACAAAAAATATTTGGAGAAAAACTGAGATAGTGAGAAAAAAAGGGACAGAGGCAGACAGAGAAACAGAGAATGGGAGACAAAGAGACAGAGAGGGAGAAAGAGAGGGAGAGTCAGAGTGGGACAGTGGGAGACTGAGAGACAGATTAGGAAGGGAGATAGATGAGATAGAGAGACAGAGAGGAGGGAGACAAAGAGTGAGACAGAGAGAAACAGAGGGAGACATATAGACAGAGAGGGAGACAGACAGAGAGGGAGACAAAGAGACACACAGACACAGACAGAGAGGGAGACAGAGGGGGAGACAGAGAGACAGAGCTAGAGGGAGACAGAGAGAGCGGAAGACAGAGAGGGAGACAGAGAGAGAGGGAAAACATGGCCAGTTTTGTAGGTAACGTTATTGATGCCACTGCAGTGATATGCTGCTCTACTGCCTGATGAGACTTTCACATTCCTCAGAGCACACAGTGTACAGTGTAGGACCATGGGAGAGGAAGAAATGAAAAAGAGACAAAAGGAGGGAAATGGTGATGTGATAAAGAACACATGCAGAGCAAAAGGATCCTACCCTCTTTTATAAACAGCCAGAAAAGAGATGTTAAAAACTAAAACCATCTTAAAACAAACCTTCCATAACAAATGCTTCACTTGCATTGAGCTAAACCCTAAGCCATCTGAATTTCGGGCTTTGTTAAAAAATATATATATATAGCCACAGGACAACAGTTATATCCAACCAAATTGTAGTTGCCGTCATAGTTAGCTAGGCAGTTAATATTAATTTAATAGTTTTGAAATCATTATAAGAATTATTTACATTTTTAATAATGTTTTCTAAATTAGCTAATACATTTTAAATGAGCCTACGTAGACTATTATACGTAAATCCATGGCACCTGATTTCATATGATATGTTACATTACGTTAGCTTACATTACAATTCACCACCAAAACGTATAATACATTACTCATTTGTTTCTATGTGACTTATCTTACGAACGCTATTAAAATGTTACGAAAGCTAATAAAATATATAATATGTTATCAATGGTACAAAAATGTATTATACTTTACAAACTTGAACAATCCATCGAAATTCAACACTTGAAGCAGGCATCCTACCGATGGCTCAACACAGGGATTGTGGATTTGGGGGATGAATATTGGCCTTACCAAGGTTGGTACGATATGTAATAAATTTAGTGTCAAAGATTTAATAAATGCGCTTGTCAAAGATTTACGTAAAAGTGTCTACAAAGTCCTGTGAGGCCAGGTTGCATATTTCCATTGCAGAACCAATATTCCTGTGCTTGTGTGGCCGGGTCATCAGTATGATTAGTTTCTACGCATTACCATGGCAGGCAGAGCATATGTATGGTTCAACAGAGGATGATGTCACTAGTTACATTTCTGTGTAGTAGCCTAATGTTCATGAGTATTGTAATTGGAACTTTCTTCCCTTATCCCTCTTTAGTTATCATGGCCAATGAGGTCTGCAAGCTCATCTGTACGTTTCTACATTATATACATTTGTGAATATGCTAATAAACAATCAACTGGCTAATATGTTAGTGGAGTTCTCTTGATCGCAACATGATACCCAACTACATTTCAGTTTAGGGATTACTATTTTGTGTTTGTAAGATGTTTTTTAATGGTTATTCTCAATTAGAATATTATCCTATTTATTGCAGTGGAATTATTTATTATTTTGTGTATTCTGTTTTTAACTTGTTCTCACGACACGTTTAAGGCATATTGAAGGCTAGTTGAAGCACGTTTAAGGCATATTGCAGTCATGTTAATGGCATGTTGAAAGCATTGATGTGAGAAAAAAACTTGCCCGTGGCCAAAATAACACCTTGTGTTCATGAAATCATGAGAAAACAAAAAGAGAGCTATTTTTCACAGTGGAAAGAATCAACCCATACAGCTAGAATGACAACTTTCCCTAAACAGACAGTGCACAATGTCAAAATGCCTGACCACTGATACTGATCCGCACTGAAGGAAAGGATTGACTATAAAATAATAAACAGTCTTGCCATGGAGAGAGACTGCCACGGGCAGACCTGGTAAACACTATTTACACATTGCCCACAAAATGAGCCGGAAATGGAGCCGCACCTCCTAGCCTCTTGCAAAATGTGACTACACTAGATTAGTTCCTGAATTACAGAAACAGAAAGGATTTCATTGCCAGTCAAACATTGATAAACACCGTCATCTGTACAAAATACCAAAATTTGCAATAGGAAGAGCTCAGATGACCTTGCAGACATAGCCAATATTATTCTATTTGTTTATTTACCTTTGCCATTCTTCCACAATTTGCACATTTCCAACAATGTACGGCACATACATACAGTAATGTACAAATAATAATAACATTTAATATGTCTTTAGTCTTTCCCAACTTATGTGTAATGTACTGTGGACTAACAGAATGTGTAATGTACTGTGGACTTAAAGTTGTCTAAGTACACAGGAAGACAATTTGAATTGAATTGGTTTGAAAGCAATGGAGGGGCAGATGGAGGAATGGAGAGAGAGAGACAAAGAGGGACCAGGGGAGGGAGGATGTAAAGTGAGGAGATCAGTGGGAGGCGTAGGATGAGATGCATATAGATTAGATGTCAGGTCCGGACAACTTATACATAATTACCTGGTGACTGATTCTGGGTCATAAAAATTGTCAAATTGGTCTGTGTAGTGGCCCTGACAGCACTGAGTGAGCAATATGGATACTGTATATTTGTACTAGTGTTTTCTGACAGTGTAACATGTAGCCAAGTAGATATCTTATCTTGCTAACAGATAGCTGCCTTTGAACAGTTCTTAGAACTGTCATTGTGTCAACAGCTATTAAAACATACCCCTTGTTTTTTCCTCCACTGTCTCCCAAACCATCAATTCCACCGATGATGCCTGACTTTAGCAGGACAAAAAGTGTTCTATCTGCCAGTTTCTGTCCCTCAGCCCTCTTCTCTTCCAGTCTTCTCAGCCAGCCTCCTTCACTCCATTCTCATTTCCATCCTGGCTGCAATCCTTATGATCACTGTCTCTACCATCGATTCTTTTTTTCCCTGTCCCTCCATTCTATTCTACCCTTGTTACTAGCCCTTCTCTACCTCCATCCTTCAGCTCCACTACAGTCATGTACCCCAAACTAACCCATCTTCAACCAGTTGTCACCACTTCTAAACCTACAGTACGTAACCAACACAAACGCTTCTGGAACAGGCAATCTCCTCTCCACCTCCAGTCGCTATTTATTCCTCTAACTTCCAATCAATGTAGTCACCATCACTAACTGTTCTGTAACCCCTACAGACTTACGACCATCAATGGCCTCATGTCTTTTTTAGAAGACTGCCACCTAACCCACTACCAAGTTTACCTCCTAGCCTACCACCTAGACAACCTCCTAGCCTACCACCTAGACAACCACCCAGCCTACCTCCTAGCTTACCTCCTAGCCTACCACCTAGACAACCTCCTAGCCACCACTTAGACTACCACCCACCCTATATCCTAGCTTACCTCCTAGTCTACCACCTAGACTACCACCCAGCCTACTTCCTATCTTACCTCCTAGCCTACCACCTAGAAAACCACCCAGCCTACTTCCTAGCTTACCTCCTAGCCTACCACCTAGACAACCACCCAGCCTACCTCCTAGACAACCACCTAGCCTGTCTCCTAGCTTACCTCCTAGCCTACCACCTAGACAACCTCCTAGCTTACCTCCTAGCCTACCACCTAGACACCCACCCAGCCTACCTCCTAAGTTACCTCCTAGCCACCACCTAGACTACCGCCCAGCCTACATCCTAGCTTACCTCCTAGCCTACACCTAGACTATCACCCGGGCGTATATGGCTGCCGCTGGAACTGGTTCATTTGTCTTCATTAATGCTGTAACTGCATCTGGTAGTGCCAGAATTAATTGTTAGTTCACTTAGATAAAATGGTTGTGTCTCTGCTAAATGACTTAAATGTAGAACAATACTCCCAAACTCATGGATTGGCACTTCCTCATACAGGAAGACGCTGACTCTAAACATACTGCCACAGAAACTAGGGAATTGTTAATAAGTGAAAAGTTCTTGACTAGCCAAGTCACCTAAAAATGCTGTGGTCTAATACAAACGGTGACATGTCCTAAGTTGTTTAACACATCTAGATGTGAATACCAGGAAATAAAAGCTGAAATTCTGAACACTTGTCTCATACTCATCTTTTGATCTTAAACCCAAATGTCTTCAGTGACCATCAAAAACAAAGGAATTTGCCTTCCGTTCCAATACTTTTAGAGGGGACTGTAACTTTCACTGTCCAAAAAGCTAGGGATCGCACTGTGCATCATTATTTGAATGGGTGGGGCTTAGTGGCCTTGGCATGAGATGCATCAGCTGCTTTGACCTACGCCGTGGGCCAGCTCTGCCCTGCCCATGCAGCACCAGTGGAAACTTTACCTGAATGGTTGTGTCTGAACTTTTGACTGGTAATGTACATGCATCAGAACTCTATTAAGTGTTACCACTGGAAGTGCTCCCTGGCGAGATGTTAGTAAAATGATAGTACATAAAAAGGTGCAGAGCGTAGTCGGCCTCAGGGGAGGAATAGAACAGCCGAAGGGGCAGTGTTGCATGCAGATGGCTGTCTGACCCAGCACCTATTAATACTAAAAAGGCCTCTCAGATGCCCTTCTGACCAATGAGCAGTAATGTTTACTCTAACAGTATTAAACATACAGTATATTAATTATTTGCTGTTGTGAATAATTTAGTTGGGTTGGTGAAGGTCTTCGGTATCATTAGAATACACTTTTTTCCAGACAGTGTAAGTGAAGCTTGGCAAAAAGCGCAAATATCTCTGACAGACTGTGCGAGTGATTGACTTATTGACAGCCTACTGTTAAATGGAGTAGTGGTTAGGGACGCAACCTGCCACCCATTAGACCGGGGATCAAACCTGGCCCGGGAACAACTACGATTAGCTGGGGATGAGCTGGCTACAAGCATCAGTGGGTACATGCAGCAAACCACCAGGAAAATAAAGCTGCATTGACTGAATGTTCTGTGGAGGCAGGAGTTTCAACACAAATGCAATCCACTTCACAGGCATTTGAAATGCTGAGGTAAACTCCACTAGTACGCAACACCGTTGGTGTCTATGCGCCTCAAAATGATTTGAATAGGACCACTGACCAATCTGCACTTGAATGTGAAGTATCGTGACTTCGTTATTTACGCGTTAATTCTTTTTTCCACAAATGGATGGCACTATCGTTTGTAATGCATATCTACGGTGATTCATTGTATGCATGTAATGATCCCAGGATTTCTGTGTTGTTGTTCCTGCAGGAAAGGCAGTCTACAGTACTGCCGAGTAGCAAGGAGTGCTGACTAGAAAAAAACGAATAAGTAAGCTGGATGTATGGAAAAAAATATTATCATATTAAAATGACATAATCTGTTTCAAGTAGATAGCTAAGTAGCAAGGTGCCATAATTTCAATACAACTAGCAGTTACTGGCTCACATCTCACACCTAGCTAATATTACAGAGCCAGGTCCACTGATCCCCTAACGTGGCTTCACTCAAGTTGTTAACTCATTTGTTAACAGATACCATTTCAAAGATCATTCCAACATGTTTCCCGATCACTACACTGTAACATTGGGTCTGAGAAGGAACAAATGGTAAGATTCTACAGTTAGAGGAAAAGGCAGTGCAACTGCTTAATTTAAATTCAACATTATTGTTTTGAGTAAGAAATGGGTTGTGGAGGATGATGTCAACTAGAAAATATTTTGAATGTTATGACAGCGATGTACCCACACTACGTTTGAGCTGTCCCATTACCCTTAGTAAGAAACCAAGAAAGATGAGTTCAGATGGAATCGTTGTACTCTTTGATGTAAGACAATGTTACAAATGGCTAAATGTCATTGTCTCTCTCATACTGTCACTCAGTTTACTCTTTCTCTCTTGCTCTCTCTCCCAAACAGCAATGAAGATTGGCCTGCTGGTCTCTCCCTTTCTCTGATCATGCCTAGAATAATGCTTTGATAATATATTCTCTTGTAGTCAAAGCCTTCTACAATGTTATCATTAATTTAATGTAAATCTATTTGCCTTTAGATCCAATTGCCGATCGCGTTTCTTCTGATTTCATTCACATATGCAAACTGCATTAGCTAACTAGATAGCTAATTGTCTGGTTCAGTTCGTATGTCAGACAATAGAAAGGTTGTCTGGCCACATGTGTTTGGCTTGTGAGGCGGACGAGCTATCACTCTCACTAGCTAGCCATGATTGTAGCTTTTCCGATGACGTTCTCACTTGATCATGATGATGTTCTGTACTTACCGACACATATTTTCAATATCATGAGATGTATGTGCCTTATGCTCACTTTAGTTAAGTTAATTGTTCCTACCTCAAATGATCGCTTGCTGAATCTCGCCCAAAACGAGGTGCAGTGTTTTCTTATGCAGACATGGATGTTCGTTCTTATTTCTAACGGAAGGAGATGCGCTAAGTTAAGCGCACTGGCCATAGTTTACAGGCAAGCACTGACCATAGATTACAGTAAAATACAGGTTGACACTACTCCTTGATTTTTTACAGAGAACTGATTATTTAGGGCCAAATTTGAGCATACTCAAAATAGAATGTGATTAATCACGATTACTTCTTTTAATCGTGTGACAGCACTAATTGATTTATATAGTTTTCTCACATTTTGAGTCTTAACTAAATCCTCTGAGACATATTTGAACTCATTTTTTAAATATACTGTCTTATATAATAAATATATTGTCTTACGCAGGTCATACAGGGCATATACCTATATGGTATTACTCCGCTACAGTGCCCTCTCATTAACACAGACTGTGAAATGGTGGCTGGTATAAAATGTATTACTTGATTTTCCACAACCACAATTCAAATAATTAGTTTCAGCAACCCTGAACAAAGCTTGTCAAACACCTGCACTGCCCTGTTGCGTTGTTGGCCTACAAAACAATCTATTCCCTAGATATGAGTTCCACATTAGCACAGACAAAAACTGTGACACAAACCCAGCCCGATGTTCTGGAAATGGTGCTGTGATGTTTTCTGTTGCCTGAACATGCTGGTTTTCTCATAGAGCAGAAGCCTTGTGAAGCACAGAGAATGTCCGTTAAAGAGTGTGTGAGCGATTAATTAAAAAGGTGGCAATTGGACTCAGCATCATTGTCATGTTGCTGACTCTGTTGTTACAACTCCATCTCTATCAATTGGTCCTTTTTATCTCTTTTCCTTTCTCCGTCTTGATTTCTCAGTTCCCCGGGTTTATCTCTTTCCCTCCCTCTTCACCTGTTTTCTTCCTCACCTCTCTCTTTCTCTCACTCTTCTCTGCGTCTTCACACCTCCTGTCCTGATCTCGCCCTTTTCCCCTATAAGTTTCACTGGGTTCTTCTGAATATTTATTCATCTCTCTGAATACCTCTCCGTTCTCAGTTCCACATTATTCACCCGCAAGTCTTGTGTACTTTCTCACTCTTTTTTAAACCCTCTTGTACTCTA
>JACXGJ010005145.1:16198-33655 GCA_016801105.1 Esox niger
ACCCAGTCTTTCTTCCTCTGTCTTAAAAAAAAAACTTTTACTCCCTAAATCTTATCACCCAGTCTCTCTTCCTCTGTCTTTTTTAAAACCCCCTTGTACTCCCAAAATCGTATCAACCAGTCTCTCTTCCTCTGTCTTTTTTAAAACCCCCTTATACTCCCAAAATCTTATCACCCAGTCTCTCTTCCTCTGTCTTTTTTAAACCCTCTTGTACTCACAAAACCTTATCACCCAGTCTCTCTTCCTCTGTCCTTTAATTGGTCAATTCATAAAAAAAAAAAAAACATTCTCTGTTCCATCTTCTTGTGTTGTCTCTATATTCTTTCTCTTGATGTTTTTCCCTCCATCTACATGCAATACTAAGGCCACTCTAAATAGCCTTAAGACAAGACGACACCTATACAGACACATAAATGTTAACAGCCAGTCCAGACTAATGGTACAAAGTGTTAATTACACTTTGATTACCCACAGGCAATAACACAGACAAATTGTTTTTTAGACAGCAATACTATTGCAGCAAATATTTACAGGCAAGCTATCAGTTCAGCAGAAGCTAACTGAAAGATAAGCAAAATTATTAAAGGAAAAGTAAAAACTAAAATAATAAACAATAAATAAAACATATTGAATTAATCTTTTTGGATTTCATACACTGCCAAATCAACAAAGGGAAACCCCAATCTGTTTCCAAATCAAAAGAAAGAAACTAAAACCTTTTAAGTAATACGTACTTCACGAGTTTAGTTGTACAGTGATTTAAATTGAAAGGTGATGTTCCTCAGTTTGCCCTGACAGTGATCGCTGCATTTGTCAACTCAATCGTAAATTATTCACATCAGTAACGCTTCAGTGATACAGACTGAACAGAGCCCAGATCTTTTAGGATTCAGCATGCAGGGCTGCAAAACAGAATGTATTGTAGTTTGCTATAAAGTATAGATTTGCCTTCCAAAAGAAATATAGTAATTGAGCCTGAGCAGGAAAAAATTTCCTTCTTTTTTCTTTAAGACTAGTTTGCTGTGCAAAGCACTGCAATTACTTTGAATTGCAGATCCTATTATCATGTTCAAAGCAGAACATCCCTTATGAAACTCTTATCAAATGCAGATATAACAGAATTACTGCTCAAAAGAAGGGCCATTCAATTCACTCCTTACTCCACTTAAAGTTAATTAAAACTACCACTGAGCACAGTAACCCTACTTAAGTAGGCAAACTCCAAATATTCAATGTCAAATTGAGGTTTGAAAATGGAATATAAGACAATCAAATGAAAACGAGTGATATGGTTAGAATCTAGGTTTACCTGTAACCTTCAATCTTCTCCCTTGAACCAAATGTCGCCAAACGTCAGGTCTGGAGCTGAATACCAAGAATACTGAATCATTCCAGTGTTGCTGCAAAGGCATAGAGTCTAATCATAGATTAGACATGAGCATTTTGTCCTGACCTCTAACCTCTCCTCTCTAGCCATTTGTCCTGACCGCTAACTTCTGTTCTTAAGTCATTTATCCTGACCATCTAACCTCTCCTCTCTAGTCATTTGTCCTGACCTGTAACCCCTCTTCTCTAACCAGTCTCCACACACAGAAGCAGACCAGCATTAATGTCACCACATGTGAAGCATAACTACAGTGGTTAAATGTCAATATGTCGACATATTATAATGAGATCATGTTGGCCAGACCGGGTAAGTGTCCATCCATAGATCACGCAGTAAGGCACCAGACAGAAAATAGTCCAATCCGTCATGAGAAGGAGTGGAAACTGGCCAGTAATTCTTCGGTTTAAATGCTACGACCTGTGTCATCCAACGCAACAGCTCGTACCTCCTGAAAGCCACGGAAGTCTCGGAACAGACGGATGATTCTGTTTTTCTGGAACAATATGTCTGCCCCAAGCCATAACACACGACATGTTGTTCCCCAGCCAGAAGTGCTTTGATTTCTGAAATGAACATTACAGTCAAACTTCATGGAAACTGACCAATAAGTCTTCAGCAGGGATCCGACTGGAATGCATCAACGCTTTAGTGGTCCGAGAGTGGCAGTAGACACATCAGTCTTAGAGGTCACGTCTAGATGGGAATGATGGTTTCATGTTACATACTCCAGGTCACGTCTATGCAGGAATGATGGTTTCATGTTACGTACTCAAGGTCACGTCTATGCGGGAATGATGGTTTCATGTTACGTACTGGAGGTCACGTCTGTGCGTGTATAATGGTTTCATGTTACGTACTCCAGGTCACGTCTATGCGGGAATGATGGTTTCATGGAATTTACTCGAGGTCACGTCTAGATGGGAATGATGGTTTCATGTTACGTACTCAAGGTCACGTCTATGCGGGAATGATGGTTTCTTGTTACGTACTCGAGGTCACGTCTACGCGGGAATTATGGTTTCATCTTATGTACTCCAGGTCACGTCTATGTGGGAAATATGGTTTCATGTTATGTACTCTAGGTCACGTCTATGTGGGAATGATGGTTTCATGTTTCATACTCAAGGTCACGTCTGTGGGAATGATGGTTTCATGTTACATACTCAAGGTCACGTCTATGTGGGAATGATGGTTTCATGTTTCATACTCAAGGTCACGTCTATATGGGAATGATGGTTTCATGTTACATACTCAAGGTCACGTCTATGTGGGAATGATGGTTTCATGTTACGTATATTAGGTCACATCTGTTTAGGAGAAAACAGTTCCACGTATCAGAACCTCTCATCGGCTTGCTAAATCCTGCAGGTGTCTATTTCTTCTTCACATTATTAAAATTGGCCATGGGATAGAAGCTATAATGGACAAAAGCAAAGGGGTCAAATTTGAACCAAGGAAAAACAAACTGACATTTAATATGTTTTTCCCTATCTGAATTTTTATCTCTGTTGATCGGACAGACTGACACTTGAGCACACACACACATACACTGGCACAGGATCGACACCCTCGAAGAGCACAGATAAGACAAGGTCAATATAAGACATCAACAGTGTGTCAGAAATTCATTATTAGAGCAGCTGAGTGCAAATCCCAGACTTAAAACACACTCACAGGATAACACAAAGTCATCAGATTACACACACAAACACCAGATAACACATACATTCACAGGATAACAAGCACACTCACAAGATAACACCCATAGGATAACAAACACACTCACAGGATAACAAATACACTCACAAGATAACACACACAGGATAACAAACATACTCACAGGATAACAAATACACTCACAAGTTAACACACACAGGATAACAAACACACTCACAAGATAACACACACAGGATAACAAACACACTCACAGGATAACAAATACACTCACAAGATAACACACACAGGATAACAAACACACTCACTGGATAACACACAAAGGATAACAAATGCACTCACAAGATAACAAATACACTCACATGAAAACACACACAGGTAACACAGACAGGATAACAACCATACTCACAGGATAACAAACACACAAACAGGATAACACACATAGGATAACAAACAAACTCACATGATAACACAGAGGTTAACAAACACACTCACAGGATAAAACACACACACACATAATAATTACACGCATTCACAAGACAACACACACACATAATAATTACATACATTCACAAGACAACAAACACAGTTACAGATTAGCACACACAGTCTAGAAAGCACTGAGATTAGAACACACAACCTTCAGAGCCATAGTTGGCTGCTTCCCATTCACATCCACAACACCCTAACAAAGCAGCAAGCCTACAAAATGATAATAGCTGCACACACTGTTTATTGTGGAAAGAATAGCTTTCACACATCCAAACAATCTGGTACCAGTAGAATTGACACCTCCTGGCATAAAACAATGGTCTGCTTTGCCAAAAACATACATAATCACACAATCACAACCCACATAAACACACATTCTCATAGAAAGCCACAGTCTTTTCGGAACACAGTCTCACAGAAATACACAGCTTCATGAAAACAGTCTCATAGAGACACATGTTTTTTACAATCACTAACATGTTTTTATCCAATCTGTAGTCACATTCTCAAAACTCTAAACACAATTTACACAGCATCCTTTTGTTGAGGACCATATCATTGACCCAATTCATGTTGTATTCACAGAATATACAGTCAGTTAACTTGTTTTTTACATGCTTAAAGTTTATTTATATACAAGCTTACCCAATACCTAAATGATGGATATTCCTTGTCTTATTTACAAATGCCTGGGCACAGTATGCCAGAAATCAACACCTAATGTTCAGAACCTTAAATATAGAATAAAGCCTCTACTTCTGCTACAATAGCAGCTCAAAAGCTGAAACAGCTGATAAGCATATTGAAATGACCAGATTATTTGTAACATTGAGAATTTTGAGCTGATTTGCTGTCGATTGTGTAAAATAAACCAACCCCTATTTCAGTCAGAGACATAGCCTGGTGTTGAAGTTGTATCAATTACATGGACATACATAGTTAAAAGGGGACTCCTTGTATTGTTTATGCTCTATGTGGATACAGAACAACCCAGAGAAGCAGGGAGAAAAAATAGTGTCTGGACCAGGGAGAGGTGTAGCTAGACTAGGGAGAGGGGTAGTCGACCAGGCAGAAGAGTAGATGGACCAGGACAGGGGAGAAGGAGAGGTAGGGGGAGAGGAATAAGAATGCGTGGTGGTGTTCAAAGAAGAGTAAGAGCTTTTGTCAGTGATGAAATTAGAGCCAGCATCATGGACCATGTGATAAACTATGGCCTATCACTGAGAGGCTGGTGAAAGAGTCCAGCCTAACTTCAGAAGGTCAACCGTGGCTTCCTTTATCCAGAATTTCCAACCAACCAACAGTGATGCATGTCAGAAGGGCTTCTTTTGTCATTACTGTTGTCACGTTCCACACTAACTGCAGGCCAGACCCAATGCAAATACATAGGCTCAATTTAGATTTCCCTAATAGACGCAATGTCTTCCTCCTGAGGCCCAGCATGTCCATTCAAGATGTATTGCGAGATGACATGAGATGTGATGTGGATGAAAACATGCGGCCAAACGCTGAAGATCATATAGATTAGAAAAGGACTGCATTTTTTACTGTCGTTGTTTTTTTTTTTTACACATTTGGAACCAAGGGCCATGTACGTTGGATTTTTTGATTACTGACAGCTATTTTATGTTACTAATAAAGCTTCTACTGCAGAAATGTTTCACAAAAAATAATGCATTGCACATACTATAAAGCTGACTTTTAGGTAGTATGTTGCCACAAATGCACACATTCGACACTACCAAAATATTTTGAGTGGTTTATAGTAAAAGGAAACTGAATTATAAGAAACAATGGATTTCATATTATTTATTGTATGTAGGTAGAACTGACACAAGAAAAGTAATGCCATACTTGTATGGCAATCAACTGTTGGTATTTTGAAAGTTGTTGCGCTATGTTTGACAATATGTTTCTCTTGGACAGAAAATATGCTAGTGTTTTGATAAAATTATTAGATATTGATTTGGGTTTGCCGTGCCTTGATAGAGTTAGTGTATGTGGAGAAAGTTTTTTTGTGATTTGAAATGTAGGTATTTAATAAACAGAATGTGGTTTAGAGCAGAAAATTATCAATTTGGTTTATTGTGTGATGTAGGTGTGTTACTGTGTTTAGAGTTTAGAAAAAGTATCTTTTGTATAGGTAAACGCTTGTTTGCAATTGTAAAAACAGTCTCACAGAAAACAGTCTCACTGAAACACACATTCTCATAATACACAGTCTCACAGAAACACACAGTGTCATAGAAACACAGTTTCATAAAAGCACAGTCTCATAAAACCACACAGTCTCACACAAACAGTCTCATAGAAACACACAGTCTCACAGAAACACAGTCTCACAGAAACACACAGTCTCACAGAAACACAGTCTCGTAGAAACAC
Organism: Esox niger; assembly: GCA_016801105.1. Classification (NCBI taxonomy): domain Eukaryota; kingdom Metazoa; phylum Chordata; class Actinopteri; order Esociformes; family Esocidae; genus Esox; species Esox niger. Next base: position 22,137 of record JACXGJ010005145.1, read on the forward strand.
ACAGTCTTGTAGAAACACACAGTCCCGTAGAAACCCAGTCTCATAGAAACACATAGTGTCATAGAAACACACAGGGTCTTAGAAATACACAGTGTCATAGAAACACAGTCTGGTAGAAACAGTCTCATAGAAACGCACAGTCTCATAGAAACAGTCTTGTAGAAATAACACCATCTCATAGAAACGCAGACTCTCATAGAAACACACAGCCTTTTAGAAACACAGAGTCTCGTAGAAACACACAGTCTCATAGAAACACACAGTCTTACAGAAATACAGTCTCGTAGAAACACAGAGTCTCATAAAAACACACAGTCTCATAAAAACACACAGTCTCATAGAAACACAGTCTTGTAGAAACACACAGTCTCATAAAAACACACAGTCTCGTAGAAACACACAGTCTCGTAGAAACGCACAGTCTCTTAGAAACACACAGTCTTATTGAAACACAAAGACTCACACACATTCGCAGTCTCTTTCCAGAATGTATCGTATCCCACTCTTCCTCCTTACCAGGCAGGCCGAGGCACAGCAGGGCACTGTAGTAGATGACGGGCAGCGGTCCGAGGGGGCACCCCTGGGGAGTGTCGGCCGCCTGCTGTCCCGTGCTCCAGGCGCTGCTGTTGGGAGGAGGCAGGAGGGTGAAGATGTGACTGTGCTCCATGGCCCTCCTCTTCTTCCTCGTCCTCAGATGCTGCTCAGCAGAGATGTGGGATCCAAGTGTGTGCTCGGCTCAGCGTCGGGGAAGCCCAGACACAAACGTACATGCGCGCTCACACACACACGCACACACACACACACTCAAGTAGACCCAGACTCAGCAGCCTGGCAGCTGGACTGAGACAGAGAGAGGGAGAGGGTGTTCTGTCCTTGGGTGCCAGTACATGCGCGACGGAGTGAGGGAGAGAGAGGGAGAGACGGGGAGAGGGGGGAGGGTGGGGGGAAGTTGCCTGTGTGTGAGAGAGACTGAGACCCAGACGACTCAGACAGAGGAATATGGCAGAGGTAATAGGTGCGTGATGGAGGGAGACCAGAGTTAGACAACAGGAGAGATCCAGAGAGGTATAGGAAGAAGGGAGAAACAAGAGGAAGAGAGACAGGACGGGGACAGGGACAGGAGGAAGAAAGAGAAAGGAGTTGAGAGACAGGAAGAAGAGAGAGACAGATGGAGAAAGATGGTCAGAAAAGAGAAAGACCAAAGCAGGAGAGAGACAGGAGGAAGAGTTAAATGGGAGAGGGAAAGTTGGAGAAAGATGGGCAGAGAGACAGGAGGAAGAGAAAGACAGTAGAAGAAAAATAGGAGAGCGACAAAGGAGAGAGAGTTGAGAGTTTGGAGAGGTGGAGGCAGTGGAGGATGCTAGCATGTGTGATATAGAGAGCGAATTAGAATGAGCCAAGAGATGGAAACAAGGAGAAAGGATAGAGTGGAAAGGAGAGGAGAGGAGAAAGAGAGAAAAACTGTGTCCTAGAGAGCAAGCGGGTCAAGACTGAAAGAGAAGAATAAAGAAAGAAGGAAGGGAGGGTGTGAAGAGAGGTTGAAGCAGACCGAAAGGAGAGAGGAGAAAGGCAGCATGCTGATTGGTTATACTGTAAGTGAGTTAGGAGAAGACAGCATGCTGATTGGTTATACTGTATGTGAGTGAGGAGAAGACAGCATGCTGATTGGTTGTACTCTATGTGAGTGAGGTGAAGACAGCATGCTGAATTGTTATACTGTATGTGAGTGAGGAGAAAACAGCATGCTCTTTGGTTATACTGTAATTGAGTGAGAAGACAGAAAGGCAGAGAGGGCCAGGGGATGGATGAGTTCTGTTTTCCCTTGTGAGTGCCGAGCACAAAGAGAAAGGATGAGAGTGCTGGACAGACGTGATGATGGATAAGGATAGATAGATGGCCTGTCACAGTGATTGAGGAGGAAGATAGACACCTCACCAGAGTGTGTGTGTGCCTCTTTGTCTGCGTGTTTGTGAGTGCACTTTTTTGTCGCTGTATTTATACGCGAATGCCGGTGTGTGTGTTCGTGTGCATGGTTGTGTTATTTGCTGCTTGTGTGTGTCAACCAGTTCCGTAGTCCTGAGTTTGCGTGTGTTGAAGAGCATCCGATGTGAGCGTGTGGAAGTAGCTGGGCTCGGGTAACAGAGTGAAGGCGTTATATCCTGACTAAGCTGTGAGCTGCTCAGAGAATCGGTGTCAGAGTGACACAGTGACCCCCCCACCCTCCCCCCCAGAATCTGGTCCCATGTTGCCTTCCTTCCCTACCCGCTCCCTGAGAAATGCACTCCCGTGTGTCCTCTTACCTTAGCATAGAAACGCTGTCCGTTCAGGCTGAATAACTCCAGGCTGCGTAAACACCCAAGCGTGATCCCCTGATTTGAAGGAAAGGGAACGCCGGGATGAAGACACTGTGTCTCGAAAAAACGGAACTGCCAGGTCACGGCGGACATCCAAGAAGGCACACTCTGAGTACACATCTGCGTATGAGGGTCCTGAGAGTGAGCGGTTATGGTCTGTTCATAACATACCGTAGGCATTGTCCTACATAATCAGTTCCTTCCATTTCTATGCTAATCCGCTACCTACCACTATTCTCAATCCCTACACTGGAATGACACCTTCATTGATTCCATGTCAACGTAATGAGCCAGCTGGGATTGGAAGTTCATAACACGTGCGCTATACTATATTGAAATGTCAGACGCGGCCATTTCACATTCTTATCGGCTATAACGAAATGTAGCCAACCTACTGTAATCACTGCAGGTGCAGGTGTGGAGCTGAGCTTCTAGCACGTGAACTTGTGGAGGGTTCGGTGATAACGGCACAGCGAGACACAAAATCAATTTTGAGCGATATCAGCCGTGACTTTGCACAACAGTCGTATCGGTACCAGGGGTTAGCCCCCCACGGCCCAGAATAAATGGATCGTACTGTACACTTCCCAAACAGAACCCTCTGCCCCATTTAGGCCACTGCGTTTCGAGCACCCCGGTCCAAATGTATGCCCTGTTCAGGGAGTAGGATGTCATTTGTGTGGCTGACACCGCACAGGGGGAAGGCTGTCTCACTGTTGAATAAAATATAGCCACTCACTCACTTGCCAACATCGCTCAGGATGGAACCTATGGGCACTGGAGAGAGGAAAGGAGAGGGAGAGAACGGGGGATAATGAGTGAGAGAAGGACAAACGAGGGGGTGAGAAGGAGGGAGATGTGAGAGGGAGGCAAAAAGGGGTGGAGGAGGGGAAACTGAAAACGGGAGAGGAAGGATGTTTGGGAGTAGGTGGAAAGAAAATGGATGGAGTGACGGAGGGATGAAGGGATTGAAGTGGAGAGGTGAAGGGAGATCCAAGGACCCTGTCCATCAAAAGTTCTATCCATCACAGCTGCTGTGAGCGACAGGATGTTTTAATTATGGATGTTCAGTGTAACAGCAAGGCTGTTTGTTTAGTAGCTGTTGGATTGGAGGTAGGAAGGTGAGGGAGCTAGGGAGGTGAGAGGGGGGAGGCTGGGAGGGAGGAATGGAAGGAAGAAAGGAAGGAGGGAGGGAGGTGAGGGAGTGTAGGCAGGGAGGGAAGGACGGACGGAGGGAGGGAGGGGAGGAGGTGGGGGAGGAGGGCTGTGGTTCACATGCCCTTAATTATCTTCTCCAACAAGGAAAATGGAAAAATGAGGCATGAGAAGTTATGGAGGGCGCGGCGCCACAGTGAAATGTTAAATAAAATATGGAGTTGGCGACGTGAATTGATCATGGAGAGGAGAGCAAGGGGGGAGAGAGTGACATAGTGAGGAGAGAGGAAGAGAGAGAAGAGAGATTGGGGGAGGGTGTGGGTGTGGGTGGGTGGGTGAGGGAGGGAGGGAGGTAATTGATTAGGTTTTCAGCAGCCTGCAGAACTCAAAGAGCCCGAGGGTCAGAATCAGCCAGACTGACTGACTGACTGACTGACTGACTAACAGTGTTGTTGACAGACACAAGTGTCCTGTACAACACAATGGCTGGGTTTGAGAGGATCAAACCTCTATTGTGCCATGAACAACTGATCCGTCGCCGGTAACATGCAATCTTTTTGATCCTGTCGAACAAAGGTCATTTCTGTTTTTGTTACATGGTTGTCCTCAATGCAGCCTGGCTTTTCTGGGACCCACTTCCTTACAACGTGGATCTCAATGTAGCCCGGCTTGTGTTCTGACATAAAAAAAAAATCTGCACGCTGAACTCAAACAGTGGCCAATCAGAAAGTCTTTGGGTACTGGGTTAAGATAGGCATGATGAATAGAAGAAAAACCTACCCTCGTGGGAACGCTTTTGTCATTTCAATATTTCAGCAGCAGCAGAGATCAACCATTGGCCTTTGTCAAGTATTCCAGTGAGGATTCTTTTTTCCCTGTGTTACAGCATCTCCTTTCAGCAGTGCCGTTCGGTGTTGTGTTGGGGTTCGGAGACGCTTCTTAACACACTGTGTGTCAGATCCATCGTCTGTGGCCATCTGTTCTGGTACCTGTTAGGATCGCCTGGCTGACTGGCTAGACCAATCGATAGGTCTTCCCTTGCCATCCGTCTCCATAGTCACACATAAGTGCACAGACTCGTACGCAGACTTACACTGGCAAACACAAACACGTACTCAAACACACAAGCACACCAATACACACGCACACACGCACCCAAACACACATCAAAACCCTGGCGTTGTAAGTGCTATGATTTAACAGCGGGGCAACATGATATTTTATGTTTGTTGAATACATTTGTATTGTGAATGTGTGTATGTATTACTCCAAAAATGCAAATATAAATGGCGAGACACACACACACACACACACAGTCTTATCATATGCCACTGATGTACCTGTGTATGTCGGTAAGCATGTACAGTATATAACATGTACAGTATATAACATGTACCGGAGAGTGCACATTGATGTCACTGTAGAAACAGGCTAAATGAGAGTTTAAAAAAAGAGGGTTGGAAAAGAAACAAAGATGTGAGTGAGATGGATCGATGGATGCGTGGAAGGAGGGAGGGATGGATGGAGGGAGACCCAGGGATTCCTTTCTTTTGTAGCCTGTTGTGTTCTATCCATTAGAGTTGCTGTGAGCGACAGGTCCCATTCATTATTCATGTTCAGTGCAACAGCGAGGCTGTTTGTTTAGTATGCAGGCTAAATCAGCTGTTTGATCCACTGATGCAGGGTGACCTGCTTGTTCACACATGGCCGATTCCCTGTATCCATCTCTCTTTTCTTCTGCTTCTCTTTCTCCTTTGTTTGGCCCCTCTTCATCTGCCTCTCTTCCTCTGTTTTGTCTCGGCATCTCTTCTTTTCTGCCCCTCACTTTCTTTTACTCTGCCTGTCCCTCTTTTATTCTTCCTCTCCCAGAACTTTTCCCTATCTTCTTTTTTCTCTGTTTCATCTCCCTCCCCTTTTCTCCACATCTCTTCTACATCTCACCCTGAATCACCCACACGAAATCAGGCCTAGCTACATAGGTGGGCCTCAGACCTTGCCATTCTTGGCCAACCAAATAAAATATTGAAATACTGATTATTTATTCACCCAAGACAGAAAGAGAGCAAATGTATGTCCACGTGTAGACCATATATCTTATGTTATCTGGGTAATAAGAGTATAGCATGTAATTATGTAGTAAGAAAGGGCTGCCGTTTTGCTCCTTCAAGTACATGTATGTGTGAAATGATATTCAATTGTAAACAAACAAAAAAATACATACTGTACATATCCTACCTGTTAAAAAACCCAGGTGTTCGAAGAACTGCGTTAAATACTTTTCTTTCTGTCTTTTTGAAACCACTGCCGCTTTCACCTCTCCAATGTTTTTTCACCTCACCTCAAAAAAATTGGTTCATGAACTCATTCTCCACTTGCTAATTAAAACTGAAGTCAGAAGACGCCATACACTATCCCACCCAAAAGTTGTACCGTGTTAAATCAAACCAAATATGCATTCACTTGATGTTTCGAATCAAATGAGAACTGTAATCTGATGGGAACTGACTGTACCCTGATCATTCACACATTCGGAAACACATCCAACCTCAGCAGGCTTGGGCACGTTACATCTCAGCTTGCCCAGCCACAGTGTCTTTCTGGACTTGGCTATCTCACCTGACAAGGCCAACTGAAAGGACCGTCATGGGACTAAGGAAACAGATAAAAACTTTAGACTACAGATGGATCTGCAGAAATGAGGTCCTGGGAACCATGCAATGCTACACACCCCCACAAACACCAAGAGAGGTGGAGGGATGGAGGAAGGCAGGGAGGGACAGTTCGAGGAAGTCTAATGGAGAGGGGAAGACAGCAAGTAGATTAGTTGCGTGATGGAGTATGGAAATCCTAGGTAACCTCCAGATTGCAGTGATTAAGCAGTACAGGACTAGACACCCCAATGTGTCCTTAGGGCATTCAACCAGAGGGAGTGGACAGCAAAGGTTGTGTTGTCATTAGCGAGGACAGGGAAATCAACAACTGCCGTGTTGTTGTTACTGAGGACAAGGTCAGAATTGACGGGTGTATTTTTACATTCAACACCAAAGGATGTGTTGTTACTAAGGACAGGTTTAATGATTCGTGGAAACTCATTTTGAAAGCCCAACATCAACACATTAAGATCTGAATCTGAATTATTTTATTATCTGACTGAGAAAACTTTTTTAAATGAGCAATGAATTGGGAGCAATTCTGAGTCAATGCCTCGCTCAGGGACAGACCGGCAGCTTTTAAAGTTGCCTAAACTTGGAGAGTTATAAAAACTAGAAGAAACTGTGAATTAATGTATTACTGAAATTACATTACGATACTGGTATAACAATCAAGCTATAAAAACCCATACATATACGAACCATATACGTTAATATACAGCGTACTTTCCTTAACATACGAACCATATACGTTAATATACAGCGTATTTTTCTTAAGGTTCTGGAAAGCAAAAACGATCTAAGCGCGCCGTCTCGTGGTTGTTTACACACGTCGCAGTGACCAGATGTGATGCTGTCAGCCCATGTTACGATCTTCGAGTACATGATCCAGAAGGAAAGAGTGAACTGCGTGACAGAACCCAACGAACCGAACAGGCCTCTATCCTCTGTCCTTATTCAGGCTCAAGACGGTAGGTTACATTGCATATTCGTCTTATTTGTATGCGTTTTACAGAGGACTTAATAAATAGCGCTTCATTTCCACCAAAATCATGTGTTTCTGCGTGATGTATTGGGATTTTGGGCGGTAGGCTAGCATATCGTGGATATTGAATAGGCCTCTATACTTTCAAATTTCGTTTTTGATCCATGTATTCTCGTGTTTGTGTATATATATATTTCTTCGCCTAAATTGTCACAGCGTTTCAGAATTGTTTGACCAATGTAGTTTTATAGTCGACAGCAGCATCATCCATTACGTAAACATAGCAATATGGTCCAGCTATAAATACATAGGCCAATTTTATTTTGGTTATTCTTTTAGAGAGTAATCCACTTAATTCACTAGATGATTGATGCCAAATAATCCAGTTTGTTTGGAACGTTCAATAATATCTCTATTCGTTGTTTACATGTGAAAATAAATGAAACCATCATAAAAAGGCGTTGATACCACACGATGGCACCATTGCAAAAAAATACTCGTGCATCGTCATTGTTCTGATGGGATCATTTTTAATGTCTAATATCTTTGGATTTTTTAAAATCTCTTTGGATGTGGGTTTTAGCTTACTACACAGAGAATGAGTACAAGTTGCAATTTAATGCTTTCAAAATAAACTTTATATTTTTACAGTAGTCATTAATTAGTTGCTCTTATCTAGAGCAAGTTACATATTTAGTGAAACAACCGCACAGTTTAGCAGTTAGTGCATTCAAATTAATGAATTAATTAAATCAGATGTCAGTGCTGGAAAGAACACCATAAAATAATCATAAAACAAAAAAGTCTGAGGTGATGGCAATGGAACCTTTTTATGTACTTTTTGAAAAGGTGTTCAGATTTTTTTGAAGATAGGTAGATACTCTGCTATTTTAGCCTCCAAGGGTTCATGGTTCCATTAGTGAGGTGCCAGGACAAAGACAAGTTTTGCCTATGTGGATCAGGAACTACCCCAAAGGGTGGAACTGCCAAGAGCCTGAAGGTGGGGAGGTCAAGCCCCTCTTATGTCACAGTAGGCAAGATCCATAGCCTACACAAAATGCTGCTTCAAGGTTCCAGTTGAGGGAATGAAGAAGCCTAAATATTCACAGCAATTGAAAGCAACTTTTGCTCTCAATTGGCAACTACACTCATATTATCCGGGCAGTGAATTAACACAGCAAACACTATTACTTAAAAGGCACGTAACGTCTTCTGAGTACGGTAGATCAGTCAAACTCCAATTCAGCATGATCTTTGAGCTTCGAAACATCTAGGATCACAAACAATATTCCTTATTTATTTGTTACTACGTTTATTCTTTTGCATGACAAAAATGTTCTGCTGTAGTCATGTAGCCACAGAGCCAAAACTGCTGAGTAATTGAATATTTCGCTTTCACGCTTTTTGTTGCTTCATATTGGACTTAAATATGCTGTTAACTTTCTTCTTCTACACCATTTTGCAGAATCTATGTAGTCCCACACTTTACTAACCGCCCCTCTCCATTGGCTACTCTTGGCTCCTCATGACAGATGAATACTTTATTTAGAATGTCTAATTCAAAATAACCCGATTGACAGAATTCTAAGTTTGGTGTAGTTAACAAATGGAAGCAAACTGGACTAAACCAGATGGTTTCATTGAAAAACATTCACACAGTGGAAATATTTTAAAGTTCCTTGTTTTTAGGTTTAAACTGCGAGAGGGAGCAGACAGGATCAGATTGAAAACCACCAGGAGCTAGACTGACTGTCCTGTAGCTGCCATTATGGGCTCATTCGCCACAGCTGGCATTGTTCTTTCACTACTGCTACTGGGAGCTGTGACGGCCAGGCTGGACACAAAGAACACCAACACAGGTAAGAGTCCCAGGCCACTGCTGGATCTTAGCAACAGATGGAAACGCAGGGCTTGTCCTTGGATGTTTTTAACTACAGGTCAGTTGGAGCCCTGATATGGTTTCAAGCTATTTAACATGGCAAAGAGATTTGTTTATTCACCTGGCATGAAGATAATTAAATGACCCGGGATGAGAGTTTGTCATGAAGGCATTGTGCTGTATACTAATATATCTATAGGGTCCAAGATACTGTGTGAAGACTGAGTCTGTTTTAGACTAGGTGTAAGGCCGTCCTAAAATTGGTAATAAGCTTTAGGATTGTTATGTGCCGATATACTGCAATATTTAGCTCTTCACATCAGATTAGATAGACTGAAGCTGAGATTCAATAATATTGAATAAAGATAAACATTTAATCTCTTGTAAACTTTTATTCATGTAACTATGAATGGGTTGTGTGAAATGCCGTGGAATGTAGTTATTTTGGGTGTGAAAGGAAGCAATTAAAAATAGCTGTCCTATTACTTTTTCTCTTTACCTCCAAGTGTTCCTGGACAAGGAGGAGGCCAGCGAGGTGATAACCCTATCCCGTCAGAAGAGGGCCAACATGGGCAACGAGGAGAGCCTGCCAGCCAACCTGGAGAGGGAGTGTCTGGAAGAAGTCTGCAACTACGAAGAGGCCAGGGAAATCTTCAAGGACTCCTACCGCACGGTGGGGCCTCCCAACCCACACCTCCCTTTATTCACCTCCAGCAATCACACTGTCCTCATCCCTCTTTCACAACCTCTTCAGCCTCTGCTTTTCTTCCCGCTACTCATCCTGTTCCTCCTGTTTTGGTCTCTACTTGCTTCTGACGATACCCATTATGCCCACTTTCTGTAAGCAAACTGACAGTGGTCTTTGTCTGGATCTTTCAGGACATCTTCTGGTCAGTCTACATAGGTAAGTGTAATGAGTGATGAGAAACATGCAGAATATAGTATTCAGTCATTTTGGGTCGCCACCTCATGATATTCCGTGGCTGACTGGTTGAGTTCCATTCATTCTCTCTGTGTGTAGATGGGGACCAGTGTGCAGAGAAGCCGTGCAAGAATGGAGCCCTGTGTTCGGATAGTGTTGGTGGATACGACTGTGTCTGCAAGGCAGGGTTCTCAGGAGTCCACTGTGAGAAAGGTGAGAGACGAGATGCCCGAGAAATTAAAGGGTGTGAAGAAAGGTGCTGCTTCTTTTCAGAGCAGGAAATTCAACACGTCTCTTGGTGTGGTTGCAGATCAGACAATCTGCATGGTGGATAAGACTGTGGGCTGCAGTCAGTTCTGTAAGCCAGGGTACCAGTCCTTTGAGTGTTCCTGTGCCCGCGGCTGGAAACTAGAGGAGAAGGAGAAGATGAAGTGTTTACCAGAAGGTCAGCGATCACATACCTGCTTCAATAATCCCTAATACTATATTGTATTGTATTGTGCTATCATGCAATACAATATATAATTTAATCGACTGTATGAGGTACTACTGTTATGATGTACTTTATTCTGCACTACTTTATTTGATGATGTGCTATATTAGGTACATTACTACTATATTCAATTATTTACTATATTGGGTGGTAAAATAACATCGGTTGACAGAAGATTGGTCATAGCTAATATCAAAAGGATCCATAAATCATAAACCCTATTATTTTTCTGGCAAATATATGTCTGTGTTATATTGCGAAATGCTTGATAGTTAGCATATGAAAGCTATAAGGTAACCTATTCAATTATTTGATTCATTCATTCAGCATCACACTTATGATTACCACTCAATGATCTCTAATGAATTCCCTCCTGTCTCTCTCCCTCCTCTGACTCTCAGTGCCATTCCCCTGTGGTAAGGTGACTAGCCTTAGTCAGTGGGAAAAAAGACAATCAGCCAATGTCGCCAGCAACTTTGAGGGACTCGCATGCAACCCTGGAGAGTGTCCCTGGCAGGTAGGAAAACACAGTTCTATAAGATACTTGTAGCAGTTCAAACTCCATAGACAGGGACTGACACACAGTCAACAGTCTCCGGTCTAGGTACAAACAAGCAGTTAGCACTAAACCCAATGCTGTTAAAGGGATAGTTTGACCTAGATTCCCATTTGGGTGAAATTCCACATACACTGAGTTTTCTATGAAGGCTCATGGAGTCATTAGTCACAACAAGACATTCTTCACCTCTGTCCCAGCCTGGATTTAGCATTATTCACATCGTCCAAATTCATCAATTGAAACTGCATCCGAGCCACAAAAGCTGCATTGCAACCTAGTCTTGCTACATGAGCAGATTAAGAATGATTCATCTATTTCACAATAATTCCGTCCAATTGAACTAAAGTATTTTGTTGTTTACCAAGGCAAATGTACTATGGAAATGTACTTACACTAGGTTACAATACTGTATGTATGTAATGTATACTGTACCTGGGGGTGTGTTTTCTCTCCTGTATAAGCTGTCTGGCATTTTGTTTCTATTGTATACAATATCTTGGGTTATTTTGTCTCTACTGTTT
>JACXGJ010005146.1:0-40663 GCA_016801105.1 Esox niger
ACACACATGCCCACACACACACCCACACACACATGCCCACACACACATACCCACACACATACCCACACACACATACCCACACACACATGCCCACACACACATGCCCACACACACATACCCACACACACATACCCACACACACACAGGGCATGCACACATACATCTGTTAGTTCTATCATATTGGTTGTCACAGCTGTCCCATTGGCTGAGTTCATCTCTTTGGATTCAAACGCAATCTTCCATAAATACAGGGGTTTTGGAGAGTATACAGACACATTTACTTTCATTACAGAGCGAATTTATAATTGATTACATACATTCTTTTTTTGCTATCAATCTACCCAGAACAGGTTTTTAGAAATTTGTGCCAACCTATTGAATCAATACCCTCAGACACATCTCATCGACACATCGTATTCATTACTTTGCAGAAACTTCTTTGGCAGCGGTCACAGAGTCTTCTTGGGTCTGCATCTACCAGCTTTACACACCTGGATTTGGGCAGTTTCTCTAATTCTTCTTTCTAGATCTGCTCAAACTCTGTCAAATTGGATGTGCAGTGTCAATGAAATGCAATCTTCAGGTCTCCCCACAGATGTTCATTGGGTCCAGGCTTTGGCTGGGTCATTCAAGGACATTCACCGACTTTTTCCGAAGCCACTACAGTGTTGTCTAGGCCACGTGCTTTGGTTTGTTGTCATGCTGAGCAATGAATCTTCACCACAGTCTCTGTCCATGCTCTGTTCATTCTTACCCTCTGTCCTTACTACTCTCACAGTATCTTCAGCTGAGAAGCATCCCAATGGCATCATGCTTCCACCACTATGCTTTACTCTATGGACTGGAATTAGCAGGTCAAAGTGCCTTTTATTCAGGCTTAGATTCCATCCAGCCAGTATACCTTAAAGACCTGATTAATGGAGTGCGGCAGTGATGGTTGTCCATCTTGCAGCTTTTCCCATCTCTGCGGAGAAACGCTGAAGCATTGATAGTGGCCATTGAGTTCTTGGTGCTTCTCTGAACAAGGCCCTGACTAGGAACTTAGTTTGGTCAGATGGCCAGCTCTATTGATAGTCTTGGTGGTTCCAAATCTCATTCATCCATAAAGATGAAGCACACTGTGCTCCTGGGAACTTCAAATGTTATAGTATCTATATAACCTTCCCCAGATCTTGTCTAAAAAAAAAAATTTTGGAGGTCTACAAAATGTTTCTTGCTTATTCATGAATTTGTTCTGACATGAACTGTGAAGTTTTACATTCAAACCCTTTTACAGACAGCTGTGTGCTTTTGTAAATCATGACCAAACTACTGAATTGCCACAGTTGGATTTTAATCAAGTTCTAGGGACTAATCAAGTCTGATTAGAGCACACCAGATGCATTGGAGCTCAAAGTGGAATATTATGGCAAAGGGAGTAAATACTCTGAGAACATGAGATAACTGGTTTATATTTTCAATGACCTGGCACAAATTTTAAAAATAAAATGATTTGGGGTTATTTTGTGTAGATTGATGGCATTATTATTCATCTCAAAACACAATCAAATGTGAAGAAATTGAAGGGATCTTTTGAAAGGCTCTGTATAAATGTTATCCCTGATGTTCACATCTATTAACGTATTATTAATGTAGGAGAGGGAAAGGTCATCACATATGTATGCTTTATTATTGGGAATTGATATAGTGTAAAAGCTTACATTAAGTTTTTCTTAAAATTATTACATTTTTAAACTGTATTAAGAAAGCATTTGATTTCTTTTTCTTCATATTTGGGTCTCCTAGACCATACATTACCTGAGGTTTTTGTCATGCCTAGAGTAACAACATGCTTTTAAAAGCAGGGTGGGTGTCATGTTTGGACTGAGTCATGTATTAACATAAGAGTTTAATTAAAATGGCTACTTTTAGACTGCATCACAAACTGGAGGTCTAGAAATCAGAGAATGTAAACTTGGGAATATCTGTGACTTCTAAATAATTATTTTAATTCTCCTTAGGAAACCTAGGTAAAAAGACAACACGGTAGACTTTTAAATGATAAACAGTTAAGCCTTTCATATAATTGAAATGTTTTTCTTGGATGTGTAAGGGTAAGGTTCAATATGGTAAAACGTCTTGTTTTCTCATTCCATAGGCAAACTATTTCTCTTTGAATCTAATTTAAATAGATGTAACTTTTTCCCCTAAAAGCGGAGCATGTTTGTTGTCTAAATGGCTGTGTCTTTGTGTGCCTGTGAATATGAGTGTACTATGGGAGAACAGGGGAGTCGTAAATACTGCCCAAATTAGAGGTCCTGTCATTAAATAACAAACCTATCAAACAGCACTCTACTCATTTCAACACAAGGTTGCTGTCCTCAACAATAGTCTACTACTGCCTCCTACTGGTCAAAGATAAGGCCACACCCCGTGTGTGAGTGTGTGTGTGTGTGTGTGTGTGTGTGTGTGTGTGTGTATGAGAGAGAGGGAGAGAGAGAGGAGGTGTGTCACAGAAAGCAAAGAATGCGGGTCTTGTTTTCCAGACTGCTAATTAAGCCACAGAGAGTGTTTTAATGTGTTTCTAAAGCAGCAGGCCACCGGATGGAGAGAGAGGAAAAGGAGAAGAGTGGGGAAAGGGGGGTTCACCCCTCTGTAATTAGTCTGCCCAGTGCATGGTGTGTGTGTGTGGAAGGTTAGTGGATTTACCATTCTAAGACAAACTAATTACCTTGTCCCATTACAATACACAACTCTCAAACACACACCTTCACACAACTCTCAAACACACACCTTCACACAACTCTCAAACACACACCTTCGATGCCACACCTCAGGACTGAGCTCAAAGGGACGAGAGAAAACGACAAATAACACGCCAACTTCTACCAACCAACATCAAAGATTCTACCTAACAACACACCAGACATCTAACCCCTTTGAATATTAGATTACAAGACTGGGTGTGCAAGCTGTTGGGTCTTGCTTAAACATCCTACACACACTTACTATTTTATATATAGTAAATTATTTTTATCTTAAGCAACTTTCCATAGTGAGTTCACCCATTTCTGTATCACCCCAGTGGGACTTGAATACACAACCATGCCTTTGCTAGCACCATGCTCTAAACACCAAAGTTGAGATACATGAAGGTTTACCACTCTGGACCACTTTGGCCCATCCACTATGACATCTCTTTAAACAAAAGATAAACTAGCAATAGACTCCTCTCCAAAGACACAAGTCCAGCAATGGTACCATAATAAGCAAGCAATTGAACAGTGCTAGACTGACACCTTCTGGTCAGAGATGGATAGGTTTTAACGCCTCTAAACTCTATATTAGGCTCAAACACAAAACAGGCGTGTAACATCAGACAACAAACAAACTTTATGAATTTGGGATGCCCTCACCCTCCCACTCCCTCTTCCACCCCCCAGCAGAGATAAAGAGGTGGATTCAGGTAAGAGGCAGGTATTTACTTGTTCAGGACAAAAGACAGGAAGTAACACACACAGCAAGACAGATGACATCACTACATTTCATTTCCCTGAGCTAACTCACATATACACAGATAAACAGACAGGGGGAAACATTGATGAAAACTGAAGAAATAAACAATTTCACCTTTTTTATTTCACCCTTATTTTTTACATTTAAGTAATTTTGCTCAGAGGTTGCCAATCTTTCTCAGACTGCCTGCGGCTCAACCAATATCCCCTATTGTAAATTTTACCAGTAAGCCTGTGATCTCATCAGTACCCCCTGTTGATAGGCCAAGTACCCCTGATTGGGAACCACTGATTTAGCAGAGGCTGTTCTCCAAATCAACATACATTTTTGACTGCATACATCTGATGGAAGTGCCCAGACCTACTGAGATCTGTGGCAGGATGGCAGTTGGATTTCAGCTGTTCTATAGAGGAGATCTGGTTAACACAGTATTGAAGTTCCCTTTCTGCAGCCAAACCATGACCAGTAAATAGGTGGTACTGGTGTTTAAGTAGATGATGAACGGAATGCTAATAAAATCTCAGACACTAGAGGGCAGCACAGTATCTTTAAATATGGAGTTCTGACTTCCTGCAGCTGAACATCAATTCTGTTCACCTGTACAAAGAATACAGACTTTCTGTAATGTAATTATTGTTTGTGCAACAATTAAACAGTATATATATTATGCATATTTAATATATGATGTGTATATATTCTTTTATGGGAAAAAATGCAGGCACACACTTTTTGCTGGGAGAACACATGAAATTAATTAATCTGATTGTGTTATAAATGTATCAGTGACCATTCAGATTTACCCCACTGATCGCACTGTTGACCCCTCTTTAGCCCACCTGATTCTTCAGCAACCAGGCAGCCAGATGGTGTGTGTGTGTGTGCGTGTATGTGTGTGTGTGTGTGTGTGTGTGTGTGTGTGTGTGTGCCAATAAGTTTATAAACGCTTACGATGATGTGTGCTCATGTCATTTCCATGATATAATCAACTGATATATGGGCATGTTGTTTACGGTATTGACAGGTGTGTTTGTCTAGTGACCAGTAAATAACAATAGCAGCTTTCAGATTATCTGCACCCCTGTCCGGTCGTGTCGTTATTGACATCATCAGTGACATCACAGTCACAGCTGGCTGGGAACAGCTTCCTTTGTGCGAGAGGCAGCAGGTGTGCTGTCCCTTGGCCAATAGCATGCCCCCATCCCCCTCTTTGACAGCCCGTCTCCATGGAGACCAGCTCAGTGGAGCATCCCTCGCGCCGCCCCCTTCAAGTGTCCATACTCATATTCTCACGGACATATGGGATGGCCTTAATCTAGACAAAAACATATCGCAAATGTGATAATCTTGACTAGCACTACCGTACGTTGGCTAAAGTCAGTCACTGTATCTCATTTTGGCCATTAGATTAAAAACCACTGAGACACTAAGCTCCTGAGACAACCAGACCAAAGGACACATTTGTCGGCTTCCTCTTAAAAACACGTTAATGTTTAGGAATAAATCCTAGGTGTTAACGCCGTTGCCTACCTGGCAGGACAAATGCACGATATTTTTCCCATAGCAATGCATCTGTTCATCCGATTAAGCATGTGGTGAGTTGAGATATAAATCTAATACTTTCAGTATAGTGTCAGCTGTTGAGTGAACCCACTAGGCCTCAAAGTTGTGATTATTACGTGCAATTGTCCTAAAATACGGTCAGGTAATATGTAAATATAAATACAGATATTATCCAGGTATATTTGACTGAGTACGTGTTTTAAATGTGTTCGATGATGACTGCTGTTCAGCCCGCGCTAAGCGTAGCACATCTAGTAGTGGTCGTCTGCAACAAGTAGAAACATTGTATATTTACAACGTTGAAAAACAGGCGCCTGACTAGACTTGCAATAATATATGTACCAAATTTTTTTATGCCACAAAATCCACCGCCCCAAAAATATGATTTGGACATCAACCAAATAATATAAGTGTGCCTTGCATACATTTCTCTATCTGGGCTAATTATACGCTACTAAACTAGCGATTTTTTTCAACTAGGCGTGACTGTAAGACAAATTAATTACACACCGTAACATTTTCAAAGCATTTTCAGTGTGAGAACTGAGCATCCGGGGTGGCAATGGCGAGAGACAATTCCTAATCTACAAGCAGCGAAATTGGTGCTTCACGCTGCATTACAACACGGGCCTAAACGTAAACACAGCAATGCACAAGCTCTGTCTGGCTATAGTAGCCTAGCCACCTATTAAAACGTTAGCTTGATAAATAGTCAAACTAACGCCCTCGCTTGCACGATAATGCAACACTAACCCCATCCGCTATATCCGTGCTAAAGCTAGCGTTCCCCTTTTAAATCACAACACAAAGACAGGTAATGCATCTGAAGCGAACTGCTCGAATCATGTCTGAAAGCGTAACTAGCTAAGCAGGCATAGCGGAATGCAAAGGAACCGTGTTCTTTTAGCTTAGCATTAGCCAAGCCTCGACTAGCTATCTATGCTGCCTCTACCTGTACCTATGCCCCTATCCCAGACTTACCGATGTGATTGTCCTCGATGTGGACGATCAGCTCGGCCAGGGACTCAAACTGGAGACCGCAACCCCCGAACCTGCAGGAGTTGGAGAAGAAAGACGCGGCGGCTATGCCTGTCATGGTTGCTGACTAGTGCATTCACTGGGCGTTCGGTGGCCGGGGCGGTGCGAGACAGGCTTCGGGTCCGGGAAAGTAGCGGGACAGAGCGGGGAGCAGCGTAGCAGACACCGGGTGACCAGGCAGGACAGTCACTGCAGCGGCGGACGCATCTGGGAGAGCAGGCGGGACTGTGGGGGTGGGGATGGGGGTAAAGGAAGAGGGGGGGACGGGGGACGTCATGTTTACCTGCTACTTGGCAAATAGAGACTACCCCTGGACAGACTATTAACATTATGCACCGAAAATGAATTTACAAGGTTTACCCAATATTGAATTGTATGCAGTAACGTATGACTACACACTAGCGTATTTTTGATCCGCTGTAGTCTACAACGTTATTAATGCTGTTGGCCTTGGAGAGTATGCCTCTTCTCAAATCAATGGATAAATTAGGCTAGTTACACAACTAAGGCTACATAAAAATCTGAATGACCTTTAATGCACATCGTTTTTTGTGTATAATGCTGCTTGTGATAGACAATATTTGACACAATACAAGAAATCTACATATTTGACATTCAGTTACGTACAATGGGTTGTGAGCATAAGGGATATGATCAGTGAGTAAATGCTATACATGGATTTACAGTTTATGTGTAAAGTATCTGGATGTAGTGAGATGAGCAGAGTTTTGAGTACAGTTATATGCAGCTGTTTACGTAATTGTTCATATGTGGCTTAATGTGCTGAGCATAGTCTTATTCCCCATGGGACAGATGGCCGTTAAACAGCACAGCACTGGGAAATAAATACTTCTGGTGGGAGGGTTATTTGGTCATGATTGAAACCTTGGTCATGTTGGATTTAGATTGCAGGCAGGGGGCAGTCGATTAATGTTTGGGGCATATGTTTTGGGTGGCAAATATGCTTGATAGAATTTGAGTTATGTAAGTAGGCTGTAAGCTGTGCGATCAGAGAATACAAAACCCTGGAAACTTTCCTGCTTCCTGTCTACAAGCAAAAACGCAAATAGGAAGTACTGTGATGCACATAATAAGGAAAAGGTCAGTTGTAGCTGAATTACAGGACTAGGCCAAACTCTGGATAATGAAAAGGGGCCCATGAATGTGTTGGTATTGAACGAGTGGTCTATTTTTTGCTTCCAACATATTTCTCAAAATCTCTAATTGTTTAAGCAACAAAATATTATGAACACATTCCTAAAAGACTTCCAGGAACACATTGTGTTTTTTCAGAACCCCTTTGAGTAGAGTGGACAAGACCAGGCAGTAAATCATACTTTGCATGAAAAACAACACAATTGTTTTCTACACCCTTCCATTATGCATTTTAAAGATCACTTTCTTCAGATGATAATCTAAAACATCAGTGCAACTTGTAACATTAATTTGGCAAATAAACATAAGTAATTGATTACATAACTTTTTTACATGGTGGAGTTCCAAAATAAATAGGATTTCAGTTCAAATAACTTTGGGAACGCCTGGCCTAGAACAACTAAGTTCCCTTTGTAGGTCCAAGTCATGGGGTTCCCAAACATTTTAAGCCTGTGATCCAATATTTATTTTCCTCTGAGTCATATTTATGAAGAACTGGGTCTTAATATGTTATTATATATATAGAGAGAGAGAGAGAGAGTGAGAGAGTGAGAGAGAGACAGAGACACATTTTATTTGTTAGAAGAAATCAAAAACCCACTTAATTTAATACAACCACAGTTAGTGGCTAATAGAGGACACTTGTGTTAACTGTTTTTCTATGTTCCAAGCAAGATTTTTCCCAGTTTATTTTGCAACCCCATATTCAAGTCAGATGCCCCCCACATTGTGTGGTGACACCTAGTTTAGGAAACTCTTCAATACACAATCCGTACTTGCTTAAGAAACCATGAAATTTAGGCTTACTCTTTGCCATGCACAGCAATAATATTGACCCAGACCAGGTCTAGAAATAAAGTGACCGACCTCTAGATTACTCTTGGTCTTTGAGTGGCACTTCCGACTGAGGAAGCATAACTTGACCCCTAAGATCTGGTCACCAGGGTCACCTTAACCGATTACTGAGTCACTTATTGCTTTTAGATTAGAAATGATTAGTTCAATAAGATAAAGCTAGATTATGTTTTAACCTTGGAATTAGGGTTAGGTTGAGAGGTTTGGGGAACATACAGTTTTACAACCAATGAAACAAAAAATAGTAACATAAATGTGTGTGTGTGTGGCTGTGCGTGCATGCATACGTGTGTGTGTGTGCGTAGTGGCTGCTAAATTAAGTGACTCTTATCACCATTGTTGGCAAAATAATTCCTTTGTTGATGTTTTAGGAATTTTGTGGCTCTCTCCAACCCCCATTCTGTCAAACCATATGAATTGGTGGTGCTTCTGTCTGTAATCTGGATTAGATGCTGTATTGTATTGGTCAACAACGCAGATTTAAAATCCAGTCTCATTCTCTTTGGTTCTAATCTGAGGCACCAACACTGTTTCCCCTGCGACAGCCAGCTCAATCCAGAAGAATTCATCAGTCAAATCCATTTTAAGAGACATTGTTCATCAATTTCTATAGCCTTAAAATAAAGCCTTTTCAGACAGCCAGCAGAGATTCACACACTTCTCTACTGAGTGCAATATATTTGGTAGTGACGTTCTGAGACGCAGTCTAAATGTTTTACCGTGATTGGTCAACAACTACAGCGCCACTTCAGAAATAGAACAGATTTCAGTCATAAAGTGTACTGATTCATGTTCCTCCATTATAAGCCATAATGCGAGGAAGAGGAGAGCTGTGTGTGTGTTGGCTAGAGTGAGGGGAGAATGTCTCTAAAATCCTAGTGCTTGAGCAACCAAGGCCAGTTATCAACTGCAAATCAACCATTAAACTGGGAGTCATAAACCAATGAGCAGTGACTTCGGTCAACATCCTCAGGACCAGAGAACATAGACGCGCGTGGTGTATACTGCTCTCTGACAACACAAACACATGCACACTACAATGCGCACAAACATAACACGCCCATGTACTCCCAGACTATGACGTCAACGTGCCAAACCCACACACCTAGAGTCACACAGAGTGACTTAGTCCTACATACACATACATTTGAACAGTCAAAGAGCAGCTACACAAACAACCCGTTCCTACATTAACAGAGCGATACGGGGACGATGCAATCAGATGGATTATCCCAACACACTGTGCTCGTCAGTGTTGTCTGAGTGAGGCACCCCGTCCTAACATTATAGCCTAATGTGAGAGTGAAAAACACAGAGACAAAGAGAAGAAAATGAAAAGAGAATATGAAAAAAAGAGACTGCGTGGGATTAAGAGGGAAGGAAGTAGAGACAGACTGTGGGAGGAGACAGAAAAAGAGGACAGAAGAGAGAGGAGAAACCGGGATGTTCACTTCATGACCAACTGCATCAACGTTTGATCTACTCAGCCCAGCTGATTTGGACAGGGGCCCTGATTACAGTAAGGTTGGACAGAGGCCCAGATTACAGTGAGGTTGGACAGGGGCCCTGATTACAGTGAGGTTGGACAGAGGCCCAGATTACAGTGAGGTTGGACAGGGGCCCTGATTACAGTGAGGTTGGACAGAGGCCCAGATTACAGTGAGGCTGGACCGAGGCCCAGATCACAGTGAGGTTGGACAGAGGCCCGGATAACACTGAGGTTGGATAGAGGCCCAGATTACAGTGAGGCTGGACCAAGGCCCAGATCACAGTGAGGTTGGACAGAGGCCCAGATTAAAGTGAGGTTAGATAAAGGCCCAGATCATAGTGAAGCTGGACCGAGGCCCTGATCACAATGAGGTTGGACAGAAGCCCAGATTACAGTGAGGTTGGACAGATTATTAATAGGGGCCAGGTTGGGTTTTCAAGAGCATCTATGATCAATTTCATGGCCTTTTTAATAATGCCATGACCAGACTGGACTCGCATGAAGCATTATGGCTGCGAAGACACTTGCACACCAACATATACTGACACCAACCACACACCAACACACACACACATTCAAACACACGCAGGCACAGGTTTGAAAGTCGCTGGTCTGAAGCGCCACACTACTCTGGGAAGACAAATTACATTGAGATCACCTTCAAGCCCCTCCATACACACACACACACACACACACACACACACACTATGCAGTCAATTAGTTATCTTTGACCCAACTGAATAGGGATCAGTAACCTGTCTGAGATCGATCCCATCTCTTTCCCAGATCTACAAGTAGGGTGAAGCAGGTTCCACAGCAGGCGTCTAAAGGCAATAAAAAACGATCATTTTGCCTGTTAAAGCCCAGGATGGGTGAAGATGGCTGATTGTAATGGCGTATATAAAGAAAAGCCTGAAGTATGGCAGAGTCCCAAATTACACCCTATTACAGTGCACTACAGCTGATGATCCATATGGATCCTAGATAAAAGTGCTGCTACACAAAGGGAATAAGATGTAATTTAGGACACAACTGGTGTCTGCTCTCGGGCATCTGTAGGAGTCCCACTGTCTGCCTGAGTACAGTCATTACAGCATGATAACTAGCTTTACTTTGTCTTGGTCTCTCATCGTTGAGTGTATTCTTTCTGACTTTCCTACTTCCTTTCTTTTTCTTTCTGTTTCTCATTCTGTGCACATCACTTTGAGTCATGTACACACACACAAAGACACAGCCACACAAAAACACAACCACACACACACACACACACACACACGCCAAAAAAAACAGTTCTCTGGATCTGTCCACTGAGAGGACCTCCCATGACACTGTAACATGTCGTGTTACACTGTGACACAGTAATACCCAAATCTTCTGAGGAATCCAGTTTCTGTGATTCAGTTCCTTATGAGGAAGAGCCGTTGCAGAACATGGCCCCGTGGCATCATGGAAACGTCCTGTTTTCACCATTGCCTCAGACACCGCTGCGTCAATTACGATATCCGATCTCGGATGGAGCTGAGTCACAGACCCATTCATATTGTTAGCTCTGGTTTTAGATGTCAGTATCATCTATAACAGAACCAGGATGAATGTAAGAGATGCAGGATCATGAGTAGGAGCGCTGGCCTACGATCAGCGTTAGACCCCAACATTGCGTTCTCTATGGTATAGCCTACTGAAAATGTTTGTCACCTTCCGAAATAAAGTTGATCTACATGTAAGTATGTAAGAACCTATGTGCTTCACATACAATATGTCAGACACCACTAGCGCAATTTTGACAAAAATCTGGCTGAGTGATGGATCTTGTAAGAGACATCCAGTATTTCATAAATGACACTGATTGGACCAATGGTAGCTCACAAGCAATGAAAAATGCACACTGTAATATCTATCCCCTGTTTGAATTATGTCATGAGATTCAGTACATAAGTCCATCTCCTCACAAGGACCAAATTTGCCACAAATGTGGCATACATCATTCTCAATAGACATTTTTACCTTGGCTTTTGTTTGTTTCAGAAACCCTGGCTCCTCTATTTATAAGCAAGGCATTTCAGGGTGTTGAATCAGTGTGAACGGAACTTGTATTTATTGACATAAAAGGCCAAGGAATCTCGAAAGTAACTCGAAATACAAACTCCTGTACCACCGCAAATAGGATAACCCATTCTGCTCAGGGGTGACCCTAATGGGAAGTCCTGCTATGCTATGCGCAGTCTAGTTACACACAAACCTCCCTATTCACCCGGTCTCCTTGCTCATTTCGTCTTAAGCAAGATCTGTCTGACAGACTCGCGTGAAGTCCAAGGCAGTGCAGAAAGCTGTTGAAGGTGACGGCTGGGCGATCGAGATGCAAACCAACTGTAGCCCGTACCCACTAACTCGCTCCGCAGACTCGCTACACTTGGTTGAGTTCCACTGTCCCGGTTGTTAACCCCGCCCCATCCGAAGCCGGACCGCAATGATTTAGAAGTTCAGGAATCCCACGTGACGTCACCCCTTGGGTGATGTAATGCTTCTGTAAATAGAATGTATTGTAATCCTGCCTCAGTCCAACGTGGTTCCTCTCTGCTCAGTGCCTGCTTGTCCGCTTCACTTGTTAGGTAAGTTTATCCTAACTTCTGTAGTCTACTACTGGTCGGGCTGGATTTAATATCACTTTTACAATTTCGATTTCAGGGATTGATTGCCTACGTTTTGAGGTATATTTTCATTTTGATAACGAAAATTTTTATATGTGCGGTGCTGGTGAGGCTTTGGTTAATCAACTAGCTGAATGTCTATTTGGGGGGTGTGACTGCACTCTCCGTATCGGCTTGTTTATGAGGTGCTCTTGTTTAGTGGTCGGTCAACATAGCGCGGGTCATGTTCTTTGCAGTAGACCTATCAGATTATCTTTACGTGAAGTAGCAGCATATTCGAGTTGATTTCTGTTGATTGAGGACTCATATAAGTAGGGGAAGCTGGAAGTTGATTCGGAACTACTGCTGAAGTTTTTACATAAAAACCGAAGTTGGAAAATTGAACTGACAGGTGACTTGTATGTGTGTGTATGTGTGTGTGTTGATTTCCATGTCCCCTTACGTCGTGGTAATTAAACATTGTAATTACTTTTAGTGATATTTTGTACTTATGCTACAGTTATTTGGCCCTAAACTGTCGTTAAACAAAGACATAAGTTCGTATGTACATTTGAGTTTGTGTCATCCACATCACACCGTGGGTTTTGTACTCTTCATTATTGAGTATGACGTCAAGTCTTTCGCAAAGATGTGCTGACTGTGCGTTATGCTGAAAAGCTCATAGGCTCAAATGTTACTGATTAGAAAACTCAATGCTAAGAATTTGATACTCAGTGTTTAATGTGTAACAATTTTAATTTAGCCAAGTGAAAAAAATATTTAGATAATATATAGATAACTTTCATACTTGATGTGTCATGTTTGTATTGAGGAGGATGATGTGAAAATGATGGTTATGGTGATGATGATGAGGTGGTTGATTTCTTTTTGGCACAAACTCATTCACACACACGCACACACACACACACACACACATTAGTTTACATACACACAAACATAAATTTTACGAACACACACACACACACACACACACACCTATGAAGTCACCTCTATGCACATGGAGCAGGGCCGGAATATGGTGACTGATTCAGAGCAGGTTTGAGCTTGCCCAGATCTGCTGCTGGCACACTCTTTCTTTCCACCTTTTTCGTTCACTCTTTCTCTTTCTCAGTCTCTCTCCCTCTTTCTCTCTCTGTTGCGATGTGATCTAATGCTGTACCTCTGTTTCTCCTCCGTGTGTTTTCCACTCCTCTCTCACCTTTAACATCTCTTTCCACCCCTCCTCCTCTTCTCCCTCTTCTCCCTTATAACTTTAACATCAGTATTCATTTACAGCATAACTGTATCCATATTCCCCTCCCCCTATGCCAAAACACATCCCGCTCTCTCTCTGGCCAAACCGGCCTAAGGGGACTTTGCGCTTACAAGAAATCATCTTATAACCACAGCCAACCCCTCACGAGAGGCTGTTGTGTGTGAAAGTTACAGGCTGTTCATGAAAGACAACAGCAGCCTTGGTGGCTGAATGACAAAGATGGTGGCTGGCCTCTTTGGCCAGGAAACAAACGTTAAATCCAGTGTCCAGATCCTGGGTCGGTTCCCCTGGTCTTTACAGGATGATTGAGATGGAAAAATCTCAAGCTGATATGAGTCTTGCCTTGAAATAGATGCCAGACGAAGCTCTTTGTGAATTGAAACGTTCTCAGTAAATGTGTCAGAGAGTGTTATGTGTACATGCCTTTCGGTTCTCTGTAGTTACCTGTAGCAAAGGACCAGTGAAGAAATGGAACACGTTCAATGAGTTTGCCAACCAACAAACCCAGCTATTCTCATAAGATCTGAATTGGTCAGCTCCTCTGAATAAACTCTGTGTTCTCACTCTGCTTGCATCCTAAATGTCACCCCCTGTGGTGTTCTGCTTTAGCTCAATTGGCCCAGGTCTGAAACAGCTTTTTGCTAACAAGGAGGGTGTCATCTGGCATGTGCACTTCTTTCTGACATGGCTGTAAGGAATTCCTGGGATGACAGAGGTCACCGGGTCTTGGTCTCAGTGGAAAATGAAGTGCCAACACTTTTAATAAGTCATAATTACCTTCATCATCATCTCCCCATCTTCATTTCAAGGCTTCGGTAAGGCGTAATGGCATTTATCCACTCTCTTTCTCTATCCAAGTATATCTGTGGTGTCACTGTATGTGTTGTTAGGGAATGGGACTAATGAAATATTGTCTTCTATCTCGAAAAGCGAATCACACCTAAGGCCTGCACAAGAGAGGCCGTACAAACAGTATGCTTACTTCTCTAAACTGGTTGAATAACTGTTTTACCTAGTAGGCATTACACTCACTGAGAATCACTGTGGAAAAATCACCATTCAGGTCAGAGTTACTCATTTATTTATCATTTGCAAATCAAATAAATGAAAGAGTAACCTCCCATTTATTCTATTTCAACGTTTTTTTGGAGAGACAGTGAATCGTGTACCATTGTATTTCAGCGATGTACTTAAGTTTACACCAAATCCTCGTATGTCAAGATTCTGGTAAGATTTTTATTCGGGCAGTTTGAGCAGCTGTGAAATAATTCCTTTTTAGGTACTTATTAGCTTATTAACCAGGTTCCAGGCTTTGTATCTTAGCCCTGAGGTTTTTCTTTCCCAACATGTGACCTGATCAGGGAAAATGTTGGGCCACAAGTGACAGGTGGTTCCCGAACTTGAGCCATGGTGTGTCACGCTCACACAGACCCTGACTGCATCCC
The DNA here is from genome assembly GCA_016801105.1 of Esox niger. NCBI lineage: Eukaryota > Metazoa > Chordata > Actinopteri > Esociformes > Esocidae > Esox > Esox niger. The sequence continues at coordinate 14,941 of JACXGJ010005146.1, forward strand.
TTTCCTTGAGATTGTGTTCCGACCCTGCAGTTATCCATGATGTGGGTTGGGTGAAGTAGCAGGGCACTGGCCACTACTTCTAGAATTGTATAACCATTGAATTATGTCAAGACAACCCGTGTTATTGTGATTTGATTGTGTCCGATGACCAACATGGAAATGTGAAATGCTGACTGCATGTGCGCTCTTGGCTCTGAAAGTGGCTCTGAACATTTATTTAGAAATCTCATTTTATATTAGCAGTTTCATGAAGTGCGTGTACAGATGCCCACCCTGAAACCCAAAAGACCAAAGAACAGCAAGGGGTGATGCACAGAGGCTAGGAAACCCCCCCAAATAGAGTCGGTACCTAGACAGAAGCCAAGGAGGAACCGAAATCTGAGGAGTGGCCAGTTACCTTTAGGCTGAGCCGGGTGAAGATTAAAAGAGTATAGGACCTTTCAGGACCACATCCGTGTTTTTCAATATTCGGATGAACAGTGGGTCAATATAAGTAAGGGGTTCAGAGTTAGAATCCAGATCAGTTGCACAACCTAGTGGACAAGGATAAGGATAACTAGATAGGCTGTGGACAGTGACAGCAGGAATAATCAGGCAGCAACTTGATCTGCAACACTACCGGAACAAATGTATACAGCGACAGCTAGGAATCGTCATGCCAGGCAGTCCTAAAATGTGGTCCAAGGGCTTAGGTCCTACTAAGATTCAAAATGACACCAGAACAATTAGAGAGAACCTTCCTTTGATTCAAAAGGAAACTTCAGCATGTAATTCAAACTGACAAATGCAACATTATAAAATTGGGCGACACAAAACTATTGTAGTGTAAAACTAGGGACTGAGACGTCGTGTAACATTAGGGACTGAGACGTAGTGTAAAACTAGGGACTGAGACGTATGGTAAAACTAGGGACTGAGACGTAGTGTAAAACTAGGGACTGAGACGTAGGGTAAAACTAGGGACTGAGACGTAGGGTAAAACTAGGGACTGAGACGTAGGGTAAAACTAGGGACTGAGACGTAGTGTAAAACTAGGGACTGAGACGTAGGGTAAAACTAGGGACTGAGACGTAGTGTAAAACTAGGGACTGAGACGTAGGGTAAAACTAGGGACTGAGACGTAGTGTAAAACTAGGGACTGAGACGTAGGTTAAAACAAGGGACTGATACGTAGGGTAAAACTAGGTACTGAAACGTAGGGTAAAACTAGGGACTGAGACGTAGGGTAAAATTAGGGACTGAGACGTAGGGTAAAACTAGGGACTGAGACGTAGGGTAAAACTAGGGACTGAGACGTAGTGTAAAACTAGGGACTGAGACATAGTGTAAAACTAGGGACTGCGTCCAGAGACACAGTGGCACATCTGAATATGCGTATGTCTCTTGCCTCTGACTATGTGTCTTTGGGCTCAGACTGAATGTGTTTTTTCATTCTCGCTGTATGTATGTATGTATGTATGTATGTGTCTTTTCGCTTTGGCTAAATGTGTATCTTTTTGTTCTGACTGTGTGTATCTGTCTTATGGCTCTGACCGAATGTGTATATCTCTTGGCTCTGACAGTTTATATGTGTCTTTTGGCTCTGACAAAATGTGTTTCTTTTGGTTCTGACTGTGTGTAATTGTCTTTTGGCTCTGACTGTAGGTTTGGAGATGAATGAGGAACAAGACCGGCCCTATGGATGCAACGCTCCTGGTTGCACTCAGGTTAGTGGGACATGTGTATGTCTGTGTGCTTGTGGCTGTATCCACTATTGGCTGATATCATAGTTCAATGATGATCTGATACTTTAGATTATTTTCGTACTATTTTTTCTCTTTCTCTATCTGTTCGTTCTGCAGCGGTTCCAAACAGAAGACCACCTGATGATCCACAGGCACAAGCATGAGATGACTCTCAAATTCTCTTCTATCAAGGCTGATCCACTCGCAGGTGAGAACCAAATGCAAAGAAGTAGATGGCACGGAGAGGACATGTGTTAGTATTAATGATGATGTCCATTCTACTTATCCTGGTTCAATGGAAATTACTGCTGTTGACTTATAGTCCTGTTCTCTTTTTATTTCCATTTTGGTCTCTCTTCCTTACCCATTCTCTCTCCCTTTCTCTCTCTCTGTCCTTCGATTTTACTCTTATTAACTTATTTCCCTGAGGTATTTATTTGTGTTTCACTAATGGTCACATTCTGCCAGGTTTTCTTAGTTTAGAGTTTGTGTGTCTGACTAGTCACTCTGATCCTATGACAATATTTCTCTTCCCTTCCGACCGGTGGAATACGAGTCTGCTTATCAGCTTTATCCCTCCCCCGCTTACATCTCTGGTTGACTGTCTGTCACTCAAGCTAAATGTCATCTGGTTCAGGTGTGTGTGTGTGTGTGTGTGTGTGTGTGTGTGTGTTTGTGTCTTTGAGAGAGACAGAGAGAAAGAAAGCATGTGTATGCATGTTTGTGAGTGTGTGTGAGTGCTTTTTGTGTGTGTGTGGGTGTGTGTACATGTGTGTATGTTTGTGTGTGTGTGTGTGTGTGTGTGTGTGTGTGTGTGTGTGTGTGTGTGTGTGTGTGTGTGTGTGTGTGTGTGCATGCATTCTGCTTTTTTCAGTGGTTGATGAAAAGTTGATGAGCAGAGGATACATTGTGAAAGCAGATTATCTGTATATTATAAAGATCGTAGTTCTGGACAGTAATACAACAGTGATAGCAGACAGAGGGAAGAAGTGAAAGGATGATTGACTGAGAGCCGTGGTATATAAGACTATATACCATAACTTTATACTATTTTAATTTTGTTGGTAACTGGTTCATAGCAGCAATAATGCATATCAGGGCTTTTTTGTACTCCCCAGTGTGTCGTGCCTAGGAACAGATTTACTGGCCATATACCACACCCATGGTGCCGTATTCCTTAAGTATAGCATTACCATACTATGTAACAATAGTACTTGCTGCCGGTGCAGGGATAACAAAAATATGCTGTATCGTGCTGGCTAGGGGCAGACACTATCTGTGTGTTTGTCTGTCCGTCTGGATATAAACATCTTTGTTGACCTATGATCCCACCAGTCAGATTCTCTACTGTTGGGGCCTGCAGTCCCTCAGAAATCTCCTGTCAAAACAAAGGAGTGTTGAACCAGTGACTTCTGACCTTTCAACCTTTAAACTCTGAGAGTTTAGACTACAGGGGAGAGACGTCCGTCTGATCTTATCTCAGTTACAATTGTGATCATTCTGAGGTGAAGTTTTCCCTATGTACAGCTTTTGGATCAGCTTCCCGTTCTCCAGTCCAAACCTTAAATTAGGGGGGAAGATGTTAAACTGCCCTGAGATAAATAGCCAAAGGCCTGTAGTCAGGAACATTGGCCTGTATGTTATTTGATTTGGGTCCCTCTACATTTCTGGTACAGGATTTTCCTTTTTCATACTGTACAATTACCAGGAAATTTGCCAAACATTTGTTTGATTTTGGAAATCTGTTCTTAAGTATTTTCACAAATTAAATAAGAAATATTATATTATTGAGTCTCAAAGTAGTGATGGTATGAAATTATATCTATTTTTTAAAAATACAATCGGTTCCCAGTAGCTGAGAAGGCTGTGTTGGTTGTGAAACGTACCCAGGGCAGGTTCAACATAATGACCCTAAACATAATGACCCTAATGTTGAAACTGATTCAACATTAAGCTCCCCAATGTGCTGGTCTGTGTCTGCAGTCAAGAAAACCACTCTGTGTGTTTTGTTATAAGCAATAGCAATATCATGGATGGAATAATTTCTGTTTGATGCTTAATGTCTGCTTGCTCTCTTTGTGCCATATTCGTGACCAGACCAGACGCCGACGCCAACCCGTTTCCTACGTAACTGCGAGGAGGTTGGCCTCTTCAATGAGATTGAACAGGAGTTCCGCCAGGCACAAGAGGAGCTGATCAACAAACAGGTCAGACACACGAACACTGCTTTGTTAGAGTATAACTAGCTGTTCAAACAAAATCCTTATGACATGTAAGACATTTACATAAATTACCATAATGCATTTAAATAAATACCCATAATGCATTTAAATAAATACGGATTTGTTGTGTTCCTCTGTCCTCCAGACTCAGAGTCTGCCTCAGAAGGGATCGTCATGTGCGAACCAGCCCCAGGCGCGTCCCCATCACCAGCCCCAGGCGCGTCCCCATCACCAGCCCCAGTCTCACGGCAGCATGGGGGCTCTTAGCTGCAGCATGGCTGGACAACAGACGATGTCCTCTGCCCAGTCCAACTCGGTGATCACCCAGGTCCCCTCTATGCTCACACACTCAGGGTGAGTACACACACAGTCCAAGATCCAGACACACTCCGACTGACTCACAAACACACACGCTTGTTTTGCGATGCTTTTTTTGGTTCACAATGGATTTCCATGAACAAAACCATCCTTTCCAACCCTTAAACTCTAATCCCAACCTTAACCCCAACCGTAACCTCTAAAATCCTATTGTAACGTTAACCCAAACCAAAACCCCAATTACCTAAAAAAGCAATTTATGTGAGCGAGGTTCAGCAAAATGTCCCCTCTAGTCACGATTTGTCATGGTAACTATACTAATCAGGACATTTTGACCTCACAAGTATAGTAGTACACACACACACACACACACACCCACACACACACATACACACACACACACACACACACACACACACACACACACACACACTTTGTTCACTGACACACACACTCATTCTAATAAACACATTGAACACACACATCCTGTCATACTGCATGCTTCCTCTACCTCTCTCTTGCGCTCTCCCATTCTCCCTCTGTTTCTCTCTCAATTCAATCTTAATTCAATTTAAAAAGCTGCATCGGACTGGGAACATATGTTTACATTCACTAAGTAAGTGGAAAATAACAAAAGATAAAATGAAAATAATAAATAACAAAATTGGAAATATATCTGACATTCTAAGTAAACATGAGACAAGTTTCACACAAGTTTCAAAAGGATATAGGCATCTCTCTCTTTCTCACCCTCGCTGTACCTCCCCCATATCCCTCTGCTGCCGTAACCATAACTTACACTGTCTGGAGCAGGCTGTCATTCCCCAGACAGACTGATTTATTAGGCCTTAATGAATTTGAGATAGAGAGAGATTCAGAGATTGTAAAATGGAGCTACAGGCCACTATGAGAGGCCTCTGGTCCCCTTTCAAACCCCCCAATTCCTTCTCACCATCTCTCTCCATACCTTCTCTTTTCCTCACCCGTCATCTCTCCCCTGGTCCTTGACACAAACCAGTCATCTTGTCCCAGCCCCAGTTCCAGTCTTAGTGCCAGCCCCAGTCCCAGCCATAGTTCCAGCCCCAGACCCAGTCCTAGTCCCTGCCCCAGACCCAGTCCCAGTCCCAGTCGTAGTCCCAGGCCCAGTCCCAGCCATAGTTCCAGCCCCAGCCATAGTTCTAGTCCCAGAACCAGTCCCATCAGCAGTACAGGCTGTAGTCTAGGCCCTAGTCCAAGCCTTAAGCAGTGTTGTGGTGGTGTGTGTTACATGGTCATGGTATCAACAGTAAGAGCAGGGAGATTAGGCATGGCTCTGTCTTTCCTCCCAACTCTAGACATCTGGCCCTACTTTCTGAAACCTGTCACCGGCTCAGTTCTTTACTGGAGCTAAATCTACATGAGTATGTTAGGGTTAAGGAAGAGGGTTGAGCTGTCTGGTTGATGCATGTGCTAGAAGGATGATGTGTTATCAATACTTTCTACAGTATCTTTATGAACCCTGGCATACCATCTCTGGCTGATCAGTTACGTTCATTGATTCATTCTCAATTCCAAAAGGCATCTTAGTCAAAACAAGTAACAAGCCAAAAATTTGGAAGTCAGTACTGGATTTTTACAAGTATATGCAGTTCTTCAGAAGGGTTTGAGTGCATAGTACACTTGAATAACACAGTGGAGAAGAGTCCAAAAGTGTTTCTTTTCCCTTATTCTTTCCCTTATTGAGAACATACTCTATGCAGTATTCTGACCTGCATGGTTTGAAACCTGAATGCTGATTGCTTGAAAGCCATGGTATAATGATCTCAATATACCATAGATATATACCATGGAAATGACAAACAATTGATTTTCACTATTCAAAAAAAGCTTGTAACTGGAGAAGGCACTTTTGGGGTTTGTGTTATATGGCCAATAAATGTCCATGAGCTTTATCTGGGCACTGCGTTTTATTTTGCAAAAGACACCCTGAAGCCTGTGTATATTGATCACTACTACACCCCATGTGCTTAACCAGTCCCTCCAAGATTTCATAATAATACACCATTCATAGAATAGTATGAATGATTTTGCTAAAGTACAAAAAGGAAGCACTGTTCTTAAATATTTTTTTTTACAGTAGGTGGTTTTTCTTTCCAATTTGGTGATATCCAATCCTCAAATAAGACCCTGCTTGATCCCAGCAAACTTGGGAGAGTTGATTTCAGGATATTCGTCGTCTGAAGCACATCCTGTGCTCTTTTGGTTCTTGTCACTCTGCTAGGGCAACAAGGAGATACCAGAATCCTTACATGATGGACAGGACACACATTCCGGCCTTCAACCTTGTTTGAACTGACAGGCGCCCAAGCCGCCACAAGCAGTCAGTGATTACTAACCGCCCAAACCCAAGGTGCTAGCCAATTGCTCCGCTGACCCCTGAGAGCTAGCAATTTCAACCAATCCAGTGCATGTACAGCAAAATGAAATCCTCAGGACTGAACTTAACTGAACTGATTAGTCCTAGAGAACTCTGAGTATGTGGGGAACAATATCCAATGGACAGTTAAAGTCAGACAACGAGTTCCTCTGCAGGCTAGGCTACGTCCACTGTAACGATGATGTGGTCTGTGTTGGATTCCGGGGATCTGACTGTTTCTAGTTGTGTTTACCACTGGTTTCCACAACGACCCTGTCTCAGAGTGTCTGGCTGTTGGCCCGGACAGACTGTTATGGTTACGTTAGAAGGTTGTTGTTAGTCTTTTTTTTCACGTTTAATTCTCTGCTTGCAAGAGTCAATGGTGACATCACCGGTGATGACCTCAGCGCAGTGAGGGAGGCCCACGCAGTCTGATTGGCTTAGGTCCAAAATCATTACATCATCGCAACCCGGCCCATTCTGGGGCATATGTCTCTTCCTCCCCTCAATCCAGGGCTTTTCCCCTCACTTTCCTTTTCCCTTTTCCTTTTGTAATCTTCCTTGTCTCAATCGCTGCTTCACTGTTTCCCTCTTTCACTCCACCTCCTCCTCCGATTCTATATCGCTCACAGTACTTTCCATCAGTCTTTCCCAGCCCCCTTGAACTCTCATATCTCATCCTGCTCCAACTCTCTGCCTATCATTCTCGCCTGCTTTCTCGCTCTGATCTGAGACAGTTGCGGAGCGTGAGCTTCTCTGACATCCGACTGCGCTTTCTCCTCCCGATCTCAGACCAGTCCCTGGCCTCTGCTCCTCCCTGCTGCGCCTGAGGAACAACAGACAGAGACAGCCCTTAGCTGCCTCCATGCCCGGCACACTGCCAGACCCAGCCATGCAGGGAGCATCTGCCCAACACATGTCTGTGAGTACACACAACGTTAATTACACCATCCTTCCTTTCCATGATGGACCTGTAGTTAAGAAAAACCTCCAACCTTTTATATTGTTTAACCACGTCCTAGTATACTATTGTTGTTATCTAGAAATCAGCTGTGTGGATTTCAAAAAGATTTCAATTGTTTTTTATGTTGTAATGTGTAAAAATAATGACTTGTTTTTTTGTTTCTCAGATGGAAAGACAGATGCCTTTGGGATCCAGTATGATGAGCATCCAGGGTCCCGCCCACAACACTTCCTGCTCTTCTCCTCAGGTATATAGTGATCAGAAGGATTTTTTCATTTAATTTCATTTGAATGTGTCTCCAAGGGTCTCAATGGTGACAGATTAAAGGGACTTGTTGCTTGGACTTGCTATAGAGGTCTCTGATTCGTCTATAAGAATGTGTCACTACTCACCTCAGAGCTAAGTCTCGTTTTATATGCACTTACCTTTTCCTGTCACATCATTTTATACATTTATATGCACAGAAACATACACGTATATACAGTATGCAGTGTACAATCTGTCTTTCTCTGTTATTCTGTCTCTATCTGGGAGGCCCCATTCAGCCTCTGGCTAATGTCATTCTTCCCAGACTGGAACAGAAGGGAAACAGAATGTAACTCTACACCTTGACACACACTAGCCCAACCAGAGGAAGTCACATGTTACATTTTCTCCCTCTACCACTGTAATTCACTTAAACCTTATCTTTCTCACTCTCTTTTCTCCATTGTTTACTTCTCTTTGTCACTTTTCAACTTTTTTATTTTTACAAGTTCTCTTGGATAAATGATGTCCAGCAGAGTGCTTCAAACCCATTCACAAATCTATAACAATCTAAAACTTTAAACAAGCGCCAGACTTCTCTACCACACACACACACACACACACACACACACACACACACACACACACACACACACCACAGCACACACACCTCACCACATACATGCTGATACACACAGGGATATGACCTGACATGCTGACCCTGTGCTTGGGGTCTACAGGGAGTCGTGTTTCAGAGCTGCACAGGGCTACGGAAACACATTTGACCCCCAGCCTGGGGATGGCAGGTCTTTGTGTGGTAGCTGCTCAGAAATGACCCTCTCCTGCTCTCAGCTAGCTGCCCTCTCTATGGACACAGCTACGCCTCATTTGACGTGAGGAATTTGACATGACCACTGTACAACTGTGGCTTGTGTTGGAATCAGGAAATCTTGGAGTAAAAACTTGAATTACTACTTTTGTACGATTATATTGACAGTTACTTAAAGTGTTTGTTTCAACTTTCTGTTGTTTTACTGCTTTAATGGCTCATTGGAATAGGCAATGAGACTTGTGGGTTTGTCATTGTGTAGCATCTGGGTTAGCTTTAAGGAAAGTAGGTCAAGTTAGCTCCATTCCAGACTTCATCTATGCTGGTTTGATATCAGGGATACAAGTGACGGTTGTCACACGTTTGACTAGTTAGTGTGTTTCTCAGAACAAATATATTTTCCAAGAGCATCAAACACACTCCGCTCACAGGTGACAACTAGTCCCGCCTCAGGTCAGCTGTCACACACTAGGGGTTTTGTTATCCCAGTTGAGTCGCGTGACAGAGGTAAGGCTGGAAACCAGGGGCGCAAGCCTTTTTTCTGTCCAATTTCAGCCCTAGGAACATTGTTCCCTCTTCATCTTTGAAAGGCTGTTTGAAAATGGATCACAGGGGTCTAATTAGTTAGTGAAACTGGGTTCCAAATTGGGAATGTTTTAGCCAAATGAAAAGTGGACTAATAAAACACATCTGTTTCACTAGTTGGGGGCAATACAGTATTGTACAGCACCACAGGATGTGTAGAATAAAGTAGCTTTAATTCAGTACAGTGCATCTCTATTATACTGCAATTTATGGTGTATTCTACAGTACTATACTTTATTATACTGGCCTGTATTGGACTCTACTATACTGGCCTGTATTGGACTCTATTATACTGTCCTGTATTGTACTCTACTATACTGTCCTGTATTGGATTCTACTATACTGTCCTGCAATGAGATCTACTATACTATTGTGTATTGGACTCTACTATACTGTCCTATGTTGTTCTTTACTATACCGTCTTATATTGGAGTCTACTATACTGTCCTGTATTGATATCTACTATACTATCCTGTATTGGACTCTTATATATTGTCCTGTATTGGACTCTAATATACTGTCCTGTATTTAACTCTACTATACTGTCCTATATTGGACTCTACTATACTGTACTGTTTACTACTCCTACAAACAACTTGTGCTTAGTATTTACAAATGTGCCAGTACTTTTTCCATAGCTGTATGTTTTTAAAGTAATGGACAAAGGAATTGGCAACCTTGCACTTCATTCAAACAAGTTGAAATTGACTGTAGAATATGATCACCACAATTCTCAATTACAATGTCATTTCAATTTCAGCTTTTGTTTTATTCAGCACCTAATATATTCACAAAGTGAGAAGAAATGGCATTGACAAAACCCTATACTCTCACCCCAGTATTTGGTAGCACAGTCTTTTACAAAAAAACTACAATCACATGCTTGGGTGAGCTTCCTGCATGTCTATACTGGCAGTTTGACCCTGTCTTCTTGTGCAAATGGCTCCAGTTCTCTGAGATTTAAAGGGTGCCTCCCAACTACTGTTTTCATATCTTTCTACCAATTTTCTATAGAATCTGGACTCATTGCTGGCCCCTTGAAAACAGTCCATTATTTTTTAAAGTGTGTTTGGGGTTTTTGTCCTGCTGGAAAACTCATGACCTTTGACGTAGTCCCATCTTTCTGACACTGGGTTCGACATTGAGCTCCAAAATGCCTTGATATTGTCTTGACTCAATGACGCCATACACACGTTCACAGCGCCCAGAGACAGAGGCAGCAAAGCGACCCTGAAACATCACTGAACCTCCACCGTGCCTGACTCTGGGGATCTTTATTTTCTTTGTTTTGTTTTCTGTAAACAAAGAGATGGTGTGCTTTACCAAAATGCTCTAACTTGGTCTCCTTTGGCCACAGGAGTTTTTCCCAGACGGATTGTGGCATGTTCAGTTGTGTTTTGTCAAATTGCAGTCAGGCTTCCATATGTCTCTCTGTTAGCTGTGGGATCGTCCTGAGTGTCTCGCTATCAACCCCCTTTCATTGTGTTGGCTCAGGAGGGTGCAAGTTGAAACTGCCATACCTTGTGCCTGAAGGTCAGCTTTAATCTGTGTGGCAGTTGATTCAAGTGCTTTCTCCACTGTTCAAGATTGCCTATGTCTGGATACAATTTTGTGTCTGTCATCAGTGAATTTGCTAGTTTTCTTTCTTTTCTCCATGCTCATTTTGGTACACATAGTGACACAAGACAGGAGATATAGGCCTTTTCTCTATTCAAACTGGTTATATTATTGATTGTCACATCAACAGGTGTTTCAATTTCCAAGTAAAGGAGATTCACCTACTTGAAACTACAGATGAGTAAATTTTCTAAATAAAGCAGAATCACTTACTTGAAATTAAATTATTTCTATTTCATTATTTCTAACTCTTTAAGTGTGAAAGGCAAGATTTAGGCAATGATTCAGATTTTGAGGTATTGTTCAACTGAAAACCAAAGAAATACAAATGTGGATAGCAAAATCATTATTTGAATAAAGTTCAAGAATCTAGGGTGCCAATACTTTTGATGAACTGAACAGTATGGGCCGTGGATGAAGTGGTAGAAGGGGAATTGACAGCATCGTATGCGTGGACCACTGATGAATATCATGTTTTACTGTGTCACATGAGGTGGAATACAGTACCGCATGCTTTCAACGTGATCAGCCAGACAGAAATGTCAGCCTGCTGTAGTAATGTACCAGTATGGAGATGTGATGTCATCGTAATCCACCATGTTAGAGGGTTTCTATGTAGTAAACAGAACTCCACCACTGAATGTGTGTGTGTGTGTGTGTGTGTGTGTGTGTGTGTGTGTGTGTGTGTGTGTGTGTGTGTGTGTGTAGTGCGACAGGGACTGTGTGTGTGTCTGAAAGAGAGAGAGAGAGAGAGAGAGACGGAGGGAAGGGGAGAGAGTCCCTGCATGGCTGGCTGGCACAGCTGGCACAGACTGCTGCATGACCTCATTGCTGGCACCCACTAAATGTACTCCCTTTTTTTCATTGGTGAATGGAGCGGAAAAAATAAACTTCTTCTCTTAAAGAAATATTGCGTAACCAAGAGCGCTAGTAATGTAGGGAGTGCAGTGATGTCATTCTTTGGAAAAACTCTCTGTGTGTCCCCAAAGGCCCCTTATTCCCTATGTACAGTAGATCACTACTTTTGACCATAGACCCTCTGTGTCAAAAGTAGTGTCCTATTCAGGGAATAGGGTGCCGTTTAGTACCTTGGCCTCTCTTGTTACGTGTAAGGGGAAGGAGAGAACTCTGCTACAGTTGTAGGGATGTGAGTGGAGGCGGTATACGTCTTAAAGGGTATTTGATCAGAGGTAATCTGGAATTCATATACACAGTACTTTAAGCTGAACATTTTACTTATAATATGTTGATGATTGGCACTCGTTGATCCGGCTAACTGTCATCACAGCTGTTAAAGAGAGAAGGAATGAGAAATGCAATGATAGTTCTTCGGACGGTGATCAATTCATGCAAATGCTTGAAGGCCTTACTAACACCAAGTTGGTTTTCCCGCCTTGATCTTTGCATAAATCTTATTGCGTCCGTGTTGTTGAGAATTGGCCGATCGACAACGTCTTAACAGAATGTAGACTTCAGTTGTAACGCGGCGGTGTCTTTTTTTCAGAGGAATAAAACGCTGGGTCACCCCAATCAGCAGCATCAGCACCAGCACCCAGGAGCTGTCGCCAACGGCAACATGGGTCCCACTATGGGTCACATGATGGAAATGATGTCACTGCGGCAGCGCAACACTCAACTTCAGCAACAACATCACCATCAGCATGTGCAGCAGGCTCCGCCCATCTACCAGCAGCACTGCCACGCCCCCCCACACCATCTGGGAAACGCCCACAGCCAGGGCCACCAAACGGGAAATGTGACACATCATCAGGCCCACCAGTCACCTCCGTCACACCTGCAGGCCAGCCACACCCACCAGACGTCTCCTCACATGCCCCTGCACTCCGGTGCTGCTCAGGTACAGCACACCAACCGCGGCCGTCCCTCTGCCTGATGTTTAGCTAGCTCTACGTGAGGGTTAGCCACTGGTCGCCAGTAGCAGTCTCTATAATTCCTGTCTTGTCGTTTTTAGGACAGTGTTATGAAGGTGTTTTGAGACCTTAGCGCAGAGGGTCCAATAATGGGTCACAGGGTCTTAGCTGATACTGTGTCCGTTGTCTCCAGTTGTCTCCAGCAGCGCAGCACATGCAGTCCTCTCAGCAGTCCCACGCTCTGCATCCAGGCCAGACCTCAGGAGGACGTCGCAGGAGGATTGTGGACCAGGACCCAGACGAGCGCCGGCAGAAGTTCCTCGAACGCAACCGAGCTGCGGCCACGCGATGCAGACAGAAGAGGAAGGTCTGGGTGTCTTCGCTGGAGAAGAAAGCAGAGGAGCTCACGCACACCAACATGCAACTGCAGGTGGTTATGCACACAATCACACACACATAAACACACACACACACACTGTGGAGCGTATCCAAACGCACACGCACACACATTTTCACTAACGACCCTATCCTTTGTCTTATTTAAGAACGAAGTGACCACTCTGAGGTCAGAGGTTGGCCAGCTGAAGCAGATCCTGCTGACTCATAAAGACTGTCCGGTCACCGCCCGCCAGAGAGAATCACAGGGGTACCTCAGTGAGTAACATCCCTACCCGATCCATCTGAAATCAGTCTGACGCACACCCCGACCCTCCACAAAACACCAGCATCCCACCACCGTTCAAAACGCAGCCCTCTGCCCTGACCATGGGACTGAGACGGGCCTCTTGCAGATCACGGGATCCCATCCCCCTGTTCTTTTTCATGCAACCTGGGTGTGATCATCTCTGTGACAGGGTCATAGTGCTCTGTGTAAAAGTACGCTCTTGCTCTGTTTTCGTGAATTCAAGACGCCAACAGCAGCGAATACCTTGCACTTAGCTCACATTTTTCAAGATTAACATGTTCAGTGTAGCAGGAAAAGTCACATTTTCCAGACTTCCCAGTGTAACTCCTCTGTGAGGGGTCTCCCCAATCTAAGAAACATCCTGAGTCACACATGCAGGTGACTTCAAAAATTACAGTGGTTCGACACGGTTCACAGTTGATATTAAAAAGCCTTTTGCACCTTAATTTCTGAATTTAAACATCCATGATGTGTATTCTTATAAGAATGGTTATCTGTGTAACCAGTTGATAGATTTTCTGAAGACAGAATGCAGACATCGGTATATTTCTATTTTTGCTCAATTTGCTGTATATCCTACTGTAATGCAAATGTCAAAATAAAATATCTATTTTCCTTATATGAAATGTACATGAGTGTTCTTTCATGTCATATAACGTATAACAACTTGATTTTTTTGTGTAATTTCATCATTGTTGTTTTATATTGGAGACACACAGAAACCGAAAGAGAGCGAGAATCAGAAAAAGAGAGAGAGAGAGCTATCAAAGACAAGCCAGGTTAATTTGATTGACAGCTGTCTCTGTGCCCCAGGTCCAGGGAGTTCGACAGGAAGTCCCTCCCCCCTGTTTCCCGGGTCGCAGCAGCAAGCCATCCAATCCCACAGCATCTCCACCTCCTCAGATGGAGGGGACGATGGAACGCACAGGAATTAGAAATGACAGCGCGGGTGGGTGCAACTCAGTGGTCAGGAAAATACAGATGGATAGAGTGCTGTCCATGTTGTCCCAAAAGAAGCCATTGCAACAATAGGACATTGGTTCTCTAGTACATCTCTGTGGTTCAGACCCAATAACCCCCTCCCACCGTAGCCCAATGGTAACCTTAAACGTTCTGGTTAGGATACTGTAGGATGAGCTGATCCTAGATCTGTGGTCAGAGGCTGCATCTACATGGAACTTAACCCTTGTTGAATGCATCTCAGTGGTCTGAAATGGCTTCTTCTTCTTGCCTTTATGGACTACTTTCTATAGGCCTCAAAGCCCTGGCTCTTTAACGCTGTGACACCACTCACCTGTGAACTGGATATTGTTGTGTCTGGGGGAATCTCAATCTATTAATGGGTCTCTGTTACCAAGAATTCAGACATCCAAGTACTGTGCTATCTATTCCAGGACTTCCCCAATTAGGGCTTTGTGTGGGTGTGTGTGTGTGTGTGTGTGTGTGTGTGCATGTGTGTGTGCGTGTGTGTGTGTTTAAACACACTTATCATATCACCTTCTGAGTGGCAGTTGTTTTCTATGAATATGTCAGAGTTAGGTCTGTAACTTACAACCATGATTATGACCAGGAGTGAATTATCCTGACCACCTGGGTATTACCAAGAGAAAGTTCCAGACGTTTATCATGGTCAGGTAAAACTCTTGGCTCTAACCAAACTAAAGTTATTACATTATGTGTTTTTGTATCTATGTTTGCTAAAGTATGTGTGGCTGGTGTAACCTAGGTCACTCTGAAATTCAGAACATTAATAAAAATCAATAAAAATGTACATTTTATACACATTTATATTGAGACCTGTAAATTGGATGAGATTGTTTTGTAACCTTGTAATTTACAGCCTCCTTTTCCTCTGAAAGGAGAATAATGTTTGGTACCTGATTGTTATTGTACATACGATGGGCCCAGAGGTCGTTTTTATTTTTTTGACCATGTTTTCTGAGGAGGCAGACCTCCTGGGCCTTTTGTCTAACCTCTGTAAAGCACTTAATACTTTAATACAGGGTGTATTTATCATGTAAACTTGGCCAATAACTTGTAGCTATGTTCCCTGTCTGTTTGTGACTGCGTTTTGTTTAATGTTTTTTGTACGGATGTTGACAATCGCTGCAAACATAATATGAAAATAAAAGCACTTATTCTCTGGTATCGTATTGTTATTTAACTCAAGGTTAGTTCACTTACTGTTATTTAACTGAAGGTTAGTTTCTGTCAATCAGTTGATTTTGAACCAATGGCCCTGTGAAACACAGTATAGCCTGCCCCCTAGCGATCCATTCTGGAACTTAAGCCAGTCTGAGTCACCAATTGAATGATCATAATCGATTATCATAGATTTGGGGTTGAGCAGGATCAGCACAAATTATTAGAAGTTAGAGATAGTGCACAGTTGTTGTAGCACCAACAGTTAGCAAGAAAAAATACTTCAGTAATGTAAAGGACATCCCCAATCCACTATTTTAACACAAACTTTAGAAGCAACAGGAGAAAGATTCTAATTTGTTTTGCTTTATATGTGAGAGTTTCTGGGTCTGTCTGTCACTGATCTTATGGTAACACACTATTGAAAGGCTTGGAGTGTGGAGCCTGTCGAGCCTGGCTCTGAGTCTGGCTAGCACTCCACCCTGTCTGCCCAAAGACTTAATTATTGCCAGAGAGTTTATGTCTTGAAGTGCACTCTTTTCATGCCAACAATACATCACAGGTTCCCAAGGATCATTCCCAGTTATGGAAGGGGGTGTAAAGATTCTGGTGAAAATGTCTTGGAACCACTGGTGTACCAAATGCCTGCACGTATACACGCCACACACACGTTCTCAACGAATGAATTTATAGTAAACAGAATGTAGGACTTCCTGCCTTTGTGCACAAAAGCCAATACTTTAATATCTGTTTCTTTATTTGTATGGGAACCATAAGAACAAAGGACTACATCCATTATTTTCAAAGGTACCTGTCTTTCTATTCACATAGACAAATGGACCATAGGTCCAACAGTCACATTGTCAGGAAACGTGGTTAATCACTAGCGCATAGCGCAATACATAGTTGAGTATAAAAGTATAAAAACTACACAGAAGTATGAACATGTTTTTTTTTCTGCCAACCAGCAGCTATGTATAATTTTAGTATTTTTTGGCACATTAGTAATTACATTTTATACACAATTTGAATGTCTACTAGTCTAGTGTTAGCACCCAATGAAATAAGACAAAATCCATTCTCTCACACACACACAAAAACAAATGAGCACAGGTGCAAGGAAGAGGAAATGCATTACGCTCAGTGGAAGTTAAGGAAGTGAGGTTGACCTCCTGTAGTGTGTGAATCAGTCCGATGAGCCCAGCTGTTTGGTTGCCGTTAAAGAAAACCTTGGTCACAAAACAAAAAAACTAACTGTGGTTCTACATTATAACCGTGATAATGTGGTCATAATGTATTAATTAAATCCTAGCGTTGTGGTGTTACACAAGCCTGTGGTTCTACAGGGGTGGGCAAACTAAGGGCCGTGAGCCGAATCCGGCCCACAAGGCAATTCCATCCGGCCCGCGGTAGGTAATAAAATTGTTTTGAGGGGAAGCAAAACATAACTCACCAGCCCATTCTTATACATCTGAATTTTAATTATTTAGACATTATTATGGACCTACTGTATACAGTGCATGTTTTAATTATTGCCCTTTTATGGCCTGCAAATCATTTATGATTAACAAATTACAAGACAAATGTGGTCCTCTATTCAATTTCACAAACCTGAAGTGGCGCCCGAGCCAAAAAGTTAGCCTCACCTGTTTTATTGTCATTACACGACCCTCGCTAGCTGTGCTCCTGCTATGGTCATGTAGTGCCCTATAGTGCAGTATTGAATACCTGTCAGCAGCCCCTTTTAGATTTAGACATTCTCCTGAGGATGTTCCTTCCTTGTGATGGCATGTTTGTGTTGTAATATTTTAGATATGTGATTCTAGAGTGTCAGAACATGTCTCCCAGAAACTATATTTCATAGTGTGAGTGGGTCAAAGTGGATTTTTATGGTTCTACTAATCAGAGAACCTTTGCATGTTGTTGTTGTCTCTACGGGTGGAATTATTGTCAAGGAAACGGTCGCATGGGAACTCGATAAGGTTGCCACCTTCTTCCAAGGTTCCGAGTTGCGGTGGCCGGCTGCTCTGGAAACTGGTGAAATCTGTTGATAACGCCGCTGTGGTTGTCATGGAGCCACGGAACGGCCTTCTCGTGGAGTACATGTGACGCACATGCACAGCTGACTTCCTCCTTTTCAGTTTCCGCCTCAAGCTCCTCCCTAGCCAGGCTCCACCAATCACCAGCAGGAGGACGGCGTTGCCTACCAGGGTTGCCACTGTGACCAGCTGAAGATCAGATGTCAATGTCCCTTGGTGAGGGGAATCCTCTAGGAAAGTGATCAATCCAGCGCAATGGTCCCGGGGTGCAACCTGACACACAGACCCTCCCACCACCCCCTCCACACACACCATGTAGGTGACGCCTGGGCTGAGTTCTCGTAACGTCACTGACCACGCCCCGCCACGGGCGTACACGTAGCGAGGGAAGCGGTTGGATGACCCGAACCTATCGAACATCACGCGGTAATGGACCTCGTCCTGCCCCGATCTGGATCCGGTTGTGAAGCGGCGGTGTGCGTGTGTGTTCCAGCTGACCGTGGCGGTGCTGGAGGTCACCTGAGTGACACTCACATTGGTGATAAAGTGCCGGTTGAACACACAGGGGTCGGTCACGTCAGGTAAGATGTCATCCTGACCGCCTGTGAGCAGGTCAAACCGCTCCTCTTTCTGAGGAGAGGAGGTGACGAGCTTTGTCAGTGGCGTACTGAGATGGTTACCATGGCTGTTTTGGTTGTCAAGTGTCTGAGGGTTGCTTGTGGTTGGTAGCGTGGGGTTGTTGAGGGAAGGGTTTTGAGTGATGCCACGACCCGGATTGAAACCATGCCTCCCTTTGTCACGCTCAGCCTCAAAAGAAGGTTGTGACCTGGGGCTGGCAAATATTTTCTTTCTCTTCTTTTTGTTTGATGACTGAGATTGTTTACGCTCCTCTGGCCCTCCCTGGTCCCCTTGGATACCCACCTCCTCCTCTCCCCCCTTCTTCTCTCCCTGTCCTCTCCCTCTACTCTCTGTTGCCTTCATCTCCACTCCCTCTGTAATTCCAAGTCCTCTCTGCTCTTCTCTGTCCTTCCTAGCCTCTCCCTCTCCTCTCTCAGTCTCCCTCTGTCCTTCATCTCCCTCTTTCCTAATCTCATCAGATTCCTTCTCCAGGACACTCCCTCCTCTGCTCTCCTTAGGCCCAGTTTGGGTCTCACACAAGTAGCTCCAGTTCCCCGGAAGCTGCAGCTGTGAGCTGTTGACAAAATCCAAATACTTCCCCCGCAGTGTCGCTGGGTGATGACACTGCACGAAAACAGTCATCAACTTCCCTTCAGAATGTGCGGATGTTATCCACTGCTTCAGTTCACCCAGGCGGCAGTCACACGTCCAGTTGTTGCCATGAAGATCCACGTCGAAAAGCCCATTGTTGAGGGCGAATATGTTGCCCGAAAGACTCGTGAGATGGTTATCTTTCAATTTTAAAACTCTCAGGTATTTTAGATGTTTAAATGCCAAAGGGTCCACAGCGGAAATTTTGTTGCGACTAAAGTCCAGCTCCTCGATTCGTTCCATCGGGTCGAGAAGTCCCGCGGGTATATCCTCCAGCTCATTCCCATCCATCAGAAACTCTCTCACGCTTGACAGTCCATTCAAAGCCTCACTCTCCAACGAGGAGATTTTGTTATTGCTGAGGGATAGTTTAAATAGCTTTCGCAGATTCCGAAAGACATGATTTCCGACATGTTGTATTTCATTTTCAGAGAGCAGCAAGGTTTTAAGTGACCTGAGCTGGGAGAACGTAAACACATCACGCACGGCCTGCTGTTTGTTTTCTGCGAGGTTAAGAAAGCGAAGTTTAGTGAGTTTTGAAAATGCGTTTCTGTGAATGTGGCGCAGCTGGTTCGATTCTAAATGGAGATAATGCAGATTAGTCAAGCTCTTGAAAACCGAGTCCTGTAACAGTTCTATAGCGTTCCCATCCAACCTTAGCTTAACTACGCTCTGCAAGTTACCAAACAGCTCTGGGGTGATGTTCTCAATGTCATTGTTATTGCCATATAAAGTTTTCAGTTTTTTCAGTGACTGTAACGTTCCTTGGGGTATTGTTGATATCAGATTGTTTCCCAAATACAGCTCTTCCAGTTTGGAGAGCTTTTCAAACGCTCTCGGGTGAATGGTCTGTATTTCATTATACTGTAAGTTCAACCGTATGAGATTTCCATACCGTGTGAAGTCGACCGCGGAGATGTTACCAATAAAGTTTCCCCCAAGGCTGAAGACAAGCACATCCTCTGGGACCAGTGAGGAGGGCACCTTGGGTACTGCGCGCAGCCCCCGGTTTGTGCAGATGAGGTGCTCTGCTTGTTGGCAGTCGCAGCGCTCAGGACAGAAGCCGCTTGTGGGTGCAAGCGAGAGGAGCCCGTCACAGGAGAACAAGAGAAAGCAGATGACCGCCACGAAATTACCGTTATCCATTCCCAAACGGCAGTTGACACGAGCTTTTGATGGGGCATTCCCCTTTGTGTTCAAGTACAGGTACCCTGAATTTCCACTCTCATTTCAGCGTCCCATATGTCCATTATCCACTTGTTGCTCTGGCAGTGTAGAGGAAAGTCGCCCTGCACTTATTTTAATGTGCAAAAGCTTCTTGATCCATGGCTAAACAGTGCTGTCCGTTGAATAGCCTGTGTTAATTTGTGCGCTGGGCTGTAATGCTGTGTGAGGAAATGCTCACCTCCCCAGAATGCTCCATCCCCCAAGTGGTCATCTGGTGCAAATTACAGACCTCCGTAAAACAGAGTTCGGGCGCAGAGCACATACACACACAGCCCCTCCCCCGCGATTCCTGTCCCCGCAACGACCAGATGTGGACAGCGCCTGGCTCTGAGTATCCAGATCTACGCTCAAATACATACACGTTCTCTGAAAAGTATCAAATACGTAAGAGATAAAGTGCACGCATATTAAGTATTGTATTCGAGGCAGAAAGTGAGAGATAGAGACGTGTCCGGACCCTTTGACCGAGTTTTCCGCGCGCCCCCGCACCCCCCTTGGGTCGCGAGGCAGAATTCGAAATTCGTTGTGGAGAAAGCAGACGGCTTTCCTTCCCACGAAGGTCACCCAGGGACCCCAGGTTGACTGTCTTGTTCTTGGACTCAGTCTTTGACTACGTTTCTATGAGCTTAATGGATTTGTCCACAGAAAAAGTACCTCAACTAGTTTACCATTACAGCAATCCTTTAAAACGGTGTTAGTGTTGGTGTTGTAATCTTTTGCAGACATTCCCATGCACTTCTCCAAGATGGAGATCATGGAAGCATAGGAGAAGAGAGGAACCTAACTTACTGGTCATTTACCCATAAACTCATCAGTGACCAGAAGCTAATTCAAATTGTCCAGTTGGGGGTTTGTTAGCGGGGGTTGGGGCTCAGACACATATGGTTCACATTTACACAAGTGGAATTCAGGTCATAGTGCCTGTGTTAAGACTACAGAGAAAGGGTGCCAAATCTTTGTTTAGGATCTCTACTTTAAAGTCTGGGAACAAAGCACAGTGTAAAGTGTCAGTGCAGTGACCCATAGAAGGCTGGTGTGGCAGATAGCATGGCATTCAAGAGCCAGTAACTGAAAGTTTGCTGGTTCTAATTCCAGAAATGCTGAGTTAAAAAATGAACAATTTGTTGTTGTGCCCTTGTGCAAGGCACTTATCCTGCATGTCTCCTTGTCTGAAAATATAGGCTGTACATTAATCTGCAGCCCGTGTGCTGCTTTCTACTAATATGAGTGGGAGGCCATTACCAGCCTGGCTTATGTTTCCCAGAGCTCCTGTGCTAAGACGTCTGGGTGGTGATGGTTTAAGAGGTTGTGCCCTTGCAGTCACCACAGTCATCACTGTATGAGACCATAGAAGAAGCAGGAGACAATGTTGCAGATGTGTCATTTGTCTCACTCACAAAGACACAAAACACAGACACACCTGTTCAAATATACACAATTATTAAACCATCCCCTGAAAGTGATGCAATTTGTCCAGTGTAATTGATTTTCTAGGAGTATTGAGATGACTGCTTTCTGACTATAGTATTGCAGAGAATGATTGATGATTCCAGAGTTACAGAAAAACATTCACGTGCATGTCTTTGAGTCATGGCTCTCCACAAATCATGGCCGCCCTGTTATCAGTGAGTAATGGGATGTATGTGTGTGTTAACAGATTTTATTTACTTCTGGGGACATTTCACTGGTTCCCATTTGAAACAAATATCTTTGGGTTATGGGCTAGTTCATGTTTGAAAGGATGTTTTCATGATATATACAAGGCAAATGACTTAACTAAATCTGTTGGTCCCCATAAAGATAGTAACATGTAAAATATGTTTGTGTGTGTGAAATACAGTCCAATGGGTAACCCCCCTGTCCCAGCAAGGTCATTTCCTGTCTAGCCCTTCACATGAATTTCTCCGCCTGACAGACAGATGGAAGAATACATGCACTCTCCTCTCTATCTCTCACTTTCTCTGTATGCAGTTTGTTTTGCTTGTTTGTTTGTATATATAGGTGTGTGTGTTTGTTTGGACAAAAAAGGAGATTAGGAAGCATTAATAAGACCAAAGCTCTTACTGGAAGCCCAGATAAAGTCATGGATCTGTGGCAACACACAGTTAATGCTTTACTATCCTTGTGGGGACCCAGATTGCGTTCTCCATAATCCAAAACGCATAACCTAAAAACCCTTACATTAATTCTAACCCAAATTGCAACTTTTACCATGAACCTAACACATATGCCTAAAACACTGTGGCAAAATATCTCCATAAAGTTAGAAATGTTTAAAATCACAAGTATATTAAAACCTGTACACATATGCATGTTTTATTATACTTGTCTAGACTTTCTGGAGACAAAAGTGCATTCCCATTTAAGTATTTGCCAAACCTTAAAGTAAACTGTAACCCTAATTCCAAAACCCTAATTCTACATCAAAATCTAACTTTAAACCTACACATGGCCTATAAGTCTAAAATAAGAATAAAAACATTTTCCTTGCAAGGGCTGCAAAAAAATGTAAGACTATGGATTGTTATGATAAACGTTACCAAAGTTTCCATGTTTAACTATATTTGTGACGATATGCACACCCACCATGTATTACTATTCAATAGAACAGTATGTTTCACACATTTATGTGCGTTATTTGAATAAAGTTCAAGGGTGATTACATTTGGCCACCACTGCACTATAACTGTGATTTTACCACATTGCTTTCTAAATATGGATGTATTCACTAAAACTGCTTTGGATAAAAATGTCTGCTAAATGACTGAAATGTAAATGTAGCGAGAGAGAGCAAAGAGACATGTATGCTTGTTGATAGAGAGGCTCTTGTCAGTAAGTTACAGTCCTCTGGTGCTGATCAAATTCCAAGCTTTCACAAAGAGGTCTTTTCAGGACCTCAGACAGAGCTGTCTGTCAGTGTTCCTGAGCGAAAAGACGGGTGCAGTCGTGTTTCCTCAGCCCCTCTTTCCCATCACCCCTTTCTTCCACAGCCTTGGACTGTCCAATCCAAAACACAGATTACATTACAATCCTTTAACACAAAAAGAGAGAGACCTCCTTCTGTCAAAGAGAGAGGAAAGGAGAGCACATGCTGGTGTTTAGGTCATTAGTTAAAAAAGTTATAGGCTTTCTGGTTAGGTTTACGATTCAAGAGTAGTGAAAGTGCTAAAGTTAGGGTTAAGAATTGAGTCAGGGTGAGGGTTAACTGTAGGGAAAATATGTTTTGAATGAAAACAGTTCGGATAAGTGAAAAAGATGGTTTGTGTGTGTGTAAGACATTATGCTGGTTGTCTATAGGGGGTTTTAGGGTTTCCCCACTGTACAGATCAGGTGTTGAAGCAGCTTACCTCTGCCAAGCACTGTCTGTTGCAGTATGTCTGTGTGTCTGTGTGTCTGTGGCTAAGTAAAAGATCTCAGCTTAAAAAAAACTTTACATATTTGTAAGCCCAAGGGTTAAAATGGGATTTAGGAAGTAGGGGAGACCTACTTTCATATGGCGTGGGGGCCCTAACCTATTACGCTGAGATCAGGGTTACAGGTCAGAGCGGCCAGTGAAAATAGAGCCAGTTGTATCTAAAATGTTAAACTGCTGGCCTGTAGTAGTAGAGAAGCTCGGCTCCCGTTTGGTGTCATTGTAGCCCTACGGTATGTGTGGTAGCTTTGCCCTATTCAACCCATGTGTATGTCACATCAATCATTACCTAACAGAGCAGCCACAATAGGGGTAGTGTGGAAAAATCCGGTGTTCAGATCTGCATCCGCTCCACTGACCAATGGGCTCTCTGGGATGACACACACTCATACACACACAAATAGGAAACCACAGCAGGCGATCTGACAGAGAAGATGATTTACCGGCCAGCTTTGGACTCTCTAAACACAAAAACCCATAAATACGCGGGCATGCACAGTCACGTAGAGGCACAGGGGCATACGGGCACACACAGAGCGGGTGAGAGGGCACTCTGAAATAATGATCTGCCTCATGCAAAGAGGGGGAAGTCCACTGATTGGAGACACATGGCGGTTTATTGTCTGAAAACAGTCCTTTCATCATAACAGCTCGGTTTTCTCTGAAGACCTCACGTCTCAACCGGGATTAACAGTATTCAAAACAGACCCCCATTGAGACCAACGTAAACGCAAAAAAGAGATGCGTCTCCTTGCCCTTATGACAAAACTCAGGGACACATGGCACATCAGGAAGTGGGTCATCTCTCTGCGCTTTTAGTCGGTCTTCAACCAGCAAGAAAACACCACCACCGAGGGCTACACAAAGGAAAATTGTTAGGGAGAAGGAGTTAGGAGCAGACATGAGTAAAAGGAGAAAGACAGGGACAGTGTGAGAGATAGAAAAAGAAGGGAGAGAGAGAGATGGTTCGTTAACATGAACAGCAGCTGTTTGGATGGTAAAGTGATCTAACTTAAGCCAGAGATCATAGATCTATCTACATGACACTCTCTGTTTCCACTGGCTCACCGAACAATTCTGTCGGTTTCTGTGGGTGCGTTGTTGTGTTTGTGCCTGTATTTGTTTGTGTGTATGACTGTAGTTGTGAGAACCAGTCACCCATGACAAATCTGAAAAAGTCAGGTCCTTTTTATCAAAAAATAAAAGTCTATTTTTGGTTTGGGATTAAGGTTAGGCTAAGTGTTATATTTAGGGTTAGTCTGTGGGGTAGGATTTAAGGAAAATAAGATTGTTATTGGGAATATATTTTAGTCCCAGTGTAGTCCTTACATGTATAGTGAAACAAGTTTACATGGTTTGTATGTGTGTGTGTGTGTGTGTGTGTGCTTGTGTGTTACAGTGTGCCAGTCTAAATCAGTGATTGTCTACCCTTGTGACAGTGGGTTTAAGCGTGTGGCTGTTTGTCAGCTTTTTTCCTTTATTTAAGGGTGTAGGGAGCACCTGGGCCCCATCTCTGCTCATTGCCATCCCCCTCTGCACACTTCCCTGTGCTCCGCCCAGCTGTTTCTCATCCAGAGAGAGAGGGAGAAGGGGAAGGAGGGGGAGGGGGTGGGGGAGGAAATGAGGAATGGTGTATCTTTCTTATCTGTTGACTTCTCTGGACTATCACCTCACCAGCTACAGGCCTGTAGCATTTAAAGGCAGGACTCAAATATCCCACAGAACATAGTCTGTTGCCATGCGACATATGGAATTTGCATTGCTGTTCTCCCAAACCTGTTTAAGACGAACTCCAGTCACCCCTGACCATTTGGGTGACCACTGAGTACATAGGATTGGAGTTGGCTTGGGAATGGGTCCGGGTCGACATCTGGAACACATCATGAGGTACACCATTTCTCAGTCGAAAGAGATACAGTACAGAAAACAATGAGCGGAGCGATAGAGAAATAAAGGAAAGAAGAGTAGTGTGTGTGTGTGTGGGGGGGGGGGGGGGCGGGTGGAGGTGTGGCGCGAGGATAGCTGTGGTAATAGAGGCCACATACTTGGTGAGCAGTATACCAGGGCGCTTGATCATATGTAAACTATGCATGCGAACTCACCGCCCACGCTCAAACAAACACGCACGCACGTGCACACACACGTGTTCCTCTTTCAGTTGAACACGTAGTGAATTAG
>JACXGJ010005147.1:0-40637 GCA_016801105.1 Esox niger
TATATATATATATATATATATATATATATATATATATATATATATATATATATATATATATATATATATATATATATATTTATATATACTTTTTGATTAGCCTAGCCTTCAATGACTCAATAGCCTAATTGAAGGTAGTTACTAAGCGAATGAGAATATGAAATGTGATGCGTGAGAAGATCTTACACATTCAACAATTCTTTGTGGTCCAATTAGGCTAATTCGGTAGATGTAACTGTCATTTTAACTACATGCAGGGATCATAATAAATATTGAATGTGTATAAAAAGATTGCAATGAGCAACAGATAGGATTTTTACAGCGAAACGTTTTCTACCAAGCATTTATCAAGTTATCCAAAATGAGCGCTCTGGAAAGCGACGCACTATAGGCGATCGCGGGTGGATGATAAGATCTAATAATGTAATAATGTCAAAATAGTTTAAGTAGATTTTAAGCATGTGAGCCTAAATGATAGCCTATAGGATGTTAACGCTTATGGACGATTTCTTATGCAACCATGATTATCTAATCACGATGTATATTAGTGTTGTATGATCTTAAACTACTGTTCAATTTGTATGTTTACTCAGTGACAGAGAACCCAAATAAATACATAAAATGTTTAAAAAACAATGATAAATGTGTCCATCTTCATTTAACTCGCGTTCATTCTGGCTTGGTTAAAATCCAGCACATTTAGTCTATATATAGGATGAAATGCACATTGATCCATCTAGTTACTGTTTTATTAAGAATAGAGGTGGAGATTTACAAAGTTAGGCCTCAATTAAAAAACATTGTTATATTGTCTTGGTCACATTCCTGTTTTGACAATAAAGCAACCTAAATAGGCAAAAAGTTCCACCCACACTTGTGATGCTCCTTCAAAAGTTATTTTTTTAATGAAAATAGACTGCCTCCTGGTGGTTGACTTGAGTGAGGCTTAAAAAGTACTGACTAAAGCTAGATGAGTCAGTAATCAGACCTTAAGACTGAACAAAATATAATGCAACAAATCAATGTTTTGTTTGAAGGGCTGCAGGTTGTGATTACCTTTAATCACTGAGGGAGAGAGCTATCTGTGGTTGTCTTGGCGATGATGGCTGACATACTGGAGCTGCGGACAGACGGGAACTCGCTCCTAAAGGCGGTGTGGCTTCGACGCCTGCGGCTAACCAGACTCCTGCTGGAGGGGGGTGCCTACATCAATGAGAGCAATGACCGAGGGGAGACACCACTCATGGTGGCCTGTATGTCCAAACACAGTGACCCACAGAGCGTTAGCAAAGCAAAGCTGGTCAAGTACTTGCTGGATAACAAAGCCGACCCCAATATCCAGGACAAAGCCGGCCGGACAGCCCTGATGCATGCCTGCAGCCAGAGAGCAGGGCACGAAGTGGTGTCACACCTGCTGACCAATGGGGCAGATCCTAGTCTGGAAGACAGGAGCGGGGCCTCTGCCCTAGTTTACGCTGTCAACACAGACGATAAGGAGACCCTGAAGGTGCTTTTAGATGCATGCAAAGCCAAGGGTAAAGAGGTCATCATTATAACCACAGACAAGTCACCCTCTGGCACTAAAACCACCAAGCAATACCTGAATGTTCCCCCTTCCCCGGAGCTTGAGGAGAGGAGCTCCCCTGCATTCTGCACCACTCCCTCTGAGATCGAGCTCAACACATCACCATCGCCCAAATTACAGGACGAGCAAGACACCATCTTCAACTTCCAGACGAAGTTGAAAAGCTCGTTCGTCACAGCAGCGAAGCTACCCAATGGGCCAAGTTCTCCCACGCGGCGAGCCGCCAACCCCAAGCGTGCCCGTTTACCTCAGCTGAAGCGACTGCAGTCAGAGCCCTGGGGGCTCATCGCTCCCTCAGTCCTGGCTGCAGCCCACGAGGACAGTAAGAGGGTCACCTCCGATGAGGACGTCGTAACGGGTGTCGACGGACTCTCACTCGCCAAAAGATCGACCCTATCGCGAAACAACAGTGTGGATGGCAAGGATGTGCTGTTCCCACAAATGTCCTCGTTCTCTGTCCCTCCAACTTCCAAATGTACGTATGAGAGGTCTTTGTGCCAGCACCAACCTCTGGCCCGGCGAAGCACTGTTCCTTCAGAGCAGGATGGCAGCAGCAACAGCGGGCCGGCCAGCCTGAGAGAGACGGTGTACAGGAGACGACTGGGCACTGACCACTATGACTCAGACTCACAGCTGTACTCAGACTCTGGCACGCTAGACTCTCCCAAGGTTCCTCTAGAGAGACGGAAACTCAACACATCACCGTTAGCCATGCTTACTGGCTCCAGGGAGTCGCTAGACAGCAACAACAGCACGTCATCTCCCAGCGCAGCACGCCACCGTGCACCGGGCGTCCTGGAGAGGCGAGGCTCTGGGACTCTGCTGCTGGACTACATTTCCCATACCCGACCTGGACATCTGCCCCCACTCAATGTCAACCCCAACCCTCCTATCCCTGACATTGGAGCCAGTAGCAAGCCCTCGTCCCCTCTTGCCTCAGGTTTCAGATCAATAGCTCCAGTAGCACCAAACTCACCAAAGAGAGTCCAACTTAAGTCAAAGAAGAAACTTATAAGGAGGCACTCTATGCAAGTGGAGCAAATGAAACAACTGTCTGTTTTTGAGGAGCTTTAGTGGGACTAATTTTTGTAGATGTAGCAACAAAAAAGGTTAATGTTTCTAAAGAAATGTCCTTATGTTGAAGCATTTTTAACATTTTATTTCAACACTTTCTCTTAGAAAACTAGTGGAACAAAAATGTAATTTCATACAGTTGTACATGTAATGCTCATAGAATATCAGCAGCACCTACATAACATAACAAGTTAGACACAAACAACCTCTACAGGAAACTATTCATGGTTGGGAGATTAGAAAGCATTACATTTTACAGATATTTGTAAATCTTGACAATGATTTGAATGTAAGTATACAAATAGTCCTCTTTGGCAAATGAAATGTTCAATCCTGAAACCACCTACAGTAGGAAGTACATTTAGTGTGAAGCCAACAAGCCATCTGGTTGTGTATAATGTTGTTAACTTGTTATTAATGCAAAACAGATGGAATTACTAAAAATACAACGATATTGTTTTCTGTATAGTGTAGCTCTTGAAGGAAATGGAGATTAATATTGTTTTGTAGCAAACTTGTATACAGTGCCTTCAAGACAAATAATAGGAAAAAAGGCTGGATGAAAAGGACATTTCAACCAAAAGGTTTTAGTCCTGTTGATTTCATACCCTATGTTAAATGCACAGAATACACAGAAATCATGTATGGATTACATTCCATATAAGAGATTGAAATCAGCACTTTATTATCCTACATTTTAAATTAACTGAGAGAAAAATAAATGTTGTTTCTCCAAATGTTTTGTAGATAATGTAGATACTGATGTGTTTCCATTCATCAGTTCAAGATAACATAGTACTGTGTGTATGCTGCAAAATTAAATAACAGTTTAAATAACAGTGATCCTTGTACCTCTAGAATAGAGTTTACACTTAAGACAATTAAAAGTAATAGTTCATACAGCTTCCACGTATCTTAACTGTGAGACATTCCCACTGCCTAAAAGTTTCACAGTAACATCATTTGATGCATAGTATTTTTGTATGTAGCTTGCTGTATAGTCTAAATAAATGTCTCTAAAGCAATGGTCATTTAACAGTTTCTCCATGAATGCAAGGAGTTTTTGACAGTTTTCACCTACGTTGTTCATCCTCATCAAATGGTAATTTGTCAACAACAATGTATGGAAGGCACATATATAGATGGCTGTGTGTGGAAGTCTTGCAAAGACTAGAGGAGACCTGGTGGATGCCAGAATCATCATGCCAAACCAACCATGCAGGTACTCATGGCCAGTGACGCTGACGGGGGGGACAACCGGTAATGTTGTCCCGGGCCCAGGCCTCGGGGGGGGGGGCCCAATATAGTTGACTTAAATATAAATATTTATTAGCCAGTCAATCTTGTTATTTTGTACTACCTGTCTAAAACATTAAACAATAAATGTTTATACATTTTCCTGTTGGCGTCCCTGCTCATGGCCCATACATTTTTGGCAGCTGCATGGTCCAGGCCCTGAGGGTCCACTGATTTTGGGGCACTGTTACTTAAGGAATTAATGAAAAAAGATATTCCAAAAACATAGTAAGTAAATTAGACACACTGACTCTGCAATTTATTTAAAAGATTCAATGTATTCTATGAGTGTATTCATTATGTAAATTACCTGCAAATTAACAACCACTATTAAAAGAAGCATGGTTTGGAAAAACACAAGCATTAGTGGTGTCTGACACCAAATATGATTCAAGTACAATTTAAATAGTAGGAAGAATTAAGCATTTTAGTACATAAAAAATATGCTCTTTATTTATTTCAAATATGAAATAGACTCACTGAACATTTCAAGCATACTAAAATGCCATTTACAACCGTGTATTATAAGTAAGAAATAAGTCATAAGTCATAAGTCTCTTTCACACACTGAAGTTATACAGTTATGGACAAAATTAAGAGACCACTGCAGCTTTTTCTTTCCTTTTAAAAAAAGTTGAAAAGGACCGTTTTGAGTGAAGAACAGAAGTGTTATATTTGCAGTGGTCTCTTATTTTTAACCCTTATTTTCCTCATTCAAAATCTTCCTTTTTCGACTTTTTTGGAAAGGAAAGAAAAGGCTACAGTGTTTTCTGCCCACGCATGCACACATGAAAATATTTAATCCAAGTTTTTCCGAGTCGTAGACAGACGGCAACCTACTAGCCCGATGTGCGGAAGGATTCGCTTCTGTGCTCTCAGTGCTGCTGCCCTTCTGGGACCCTCACTTGCTGGCTTGGTCTGGCATCAGGTAGCATGCTCAACTGTGCCGTTTGCTCTCTTTGATGGTGCCATCTCTGTCTGCTCTCTGTTCTCTGCATTGTATTTCTCTCCATCTGTGTTCCTCATTGACTCTCTTCCTCATTGCCCGTCCTCTCTCCGTTGTTCTGAAAAAACAACCAACTGGCCAGCCGTTGCCCTAGTCCCACAGGTTCTCAAGGGCAGCGCCTAGAGATCCTGTTGATCAAACTATAAAATCAATCAATCACATTTATTTTATATGGCCATTTTTATTTCAGCAGTTTTCATAAAATGCTTTTATGGAGCCAACCTGATCGCCATAGAGGTTGGGATGGCCATTTGGAGAAGTGTGGCGTGACAGCTCCACCAGAAATTGTCTGTTGCTCTTTGTGCTACCAAATTAATTCAAAATGTAAGGTTTTGTACAAAACAAAGTAATTATTGATTACATTATTTTTAATCAATCAGAGTATCAAAGCCAAAAAAAAATATCTAATTGCTGCTTCACCCACATATGTTCCAGCTCTGGCCATATTCATTGATTTGTGGGGCTAATCAAAACTAATAGACACCTTCTGGCATCTCGAAATATTCATATTCATGGCAGAGAACAAACAGTCCATGGGCGTAGCATAGTGTTTATCTGGAGCAAGTACTTTGGGTAGCACGACAAGGCAACAGGAATCCACCTATAAAGAAAATTAGGTGGGTCTTCTGATGACCCTGTAGGAGGGATCAGCCTTTCATGAACAATAAAACACACACCTTAAAAAGCCTAAATGACCTCAAGTAACATCACCCATTCAGCCACAGACTCCATGAATGCACAGATGACACAGATGACATTCCATCTTTTTAACTGTAACTATTCTATGCATTGTCCTTGTTCCCATTTCACACTGGGTATTCTGTCACTTTGCGAAGAAGGACAAAAAAAAATATTACAAAAATGTGGCCTTACAATACATCAAATCCATCATGGTTTATTTATTGTAACAGGCCAAAATGGCCAGTAGGAACAACAGGTCTAATGCTTATATATTGGGCTGTTTTCAGTGCATAACATTTATAAGTTATCAGTTTTTGAAGTGACTGCTAAACGCTTTCTAATGTATACACTGTTGCATTGCAAGAATGTAGTCATGTAAGTTTAACTATAAAGTAGTTAATGTAATTTGATTGGTAAATTACAACCCTGTTTCCAAAAGTTTTAGGACACTGTGTAAACTGTACAGAAAAACAGAATGCAATAATGTGCAAATCATTTGGTCCCTATATTCAATAGAAATGAGTACAAACATATTAAATATTGAAACAGAGAAACTGAGCACCCCCATACTATCACGGATACTGGCTTTTGAACTGTGAACTGATAACAAGCCAGATAGGATGGATGCAGCGTCCACAAATCCTAAATATAATTTCCAATTTTGAATAGTCCGACCACAGGACAGATTTTCACTTCGCCTCAGTCCATCTGAAATGAGCTCGGGCCCAGAGAAAGCGGATGCATTTCTGGATCTTGTTTATGTATGCATTCTTCTTTGCCTGGTAGAGTTTGAACTCTCATTTGTGGATGCAGTGACATACAGTGTTCAGCTTTCCGAAGTGTTCCTGAGCCCGAGCAATGATTTCCACTACAGAATGGCTGTTTTTAATGCACTGCTGCCTGAGGGCCTGAAGATCACAGCCATCCAATATTGGTTTTTGGTCTTGTCTCTCGTGTTCAGAGATTTCTCCAGATTCTCCGAATCTTTTCATAATATTATTTAAATGATGAGAACCCCAATCTCTTTGCAATTTTACTTTGAGAAACTATTCTTAAATTGTTGCACTATTTGCCTGTGCAGCCTTTCACAGATTCATGAACCCGCCTCCCAATATTTACTTGTAAGAATTGTCTCTGGGATGCTCTTTACATACCCAATCATATTACTGACCTGTTGCCAATTAGCGTATTAAGTTGTGAGATATTCAACCAGTTTTTTTAGCATCTTTTAACAAATCTTTGAACTTTTCCAGTCTTTTGCCCCTGTCCTAGCATTTTTTAAACATGTTGCTGACATCAAATTCAAAGTGGGCACATATTTTTCAAGAAACAATTACATTTCTGAGTTTCAACATCTGACATTGTCGTTGTACTATTTTCCAGTAAATATAGAGTTCAAATGATTTGCATGGCATTCTGTTTTTCTTTACATATTACACGGCGTCCTACCTTTTTAGATAACAGGGTTGTTACTTTTTTATGAGGATGACAATCATGAAAAGAATCATACACAGCTTTTTGTTTGAACTCAATGAAATACACATGGAAACTCTTTCCACTTATTTGTTTGAGTTCC
Source organism: Esox niger (assembly GCA_016801105.1). Taxonomy (NCBI): domain Eukaryota; kingdom Metazoa; phylum Chordata; class Actinopteri; order Esociformes; family Esocidae; genus Esox; species Esox niger. The sequence goes on from JACXGJ010005147.1 coordinate 7,219, forward strand.
ATTTGTGGAAGTCTTTTTAGGCCTTCTGAAAATCCAAGACAAATTTTGCCTCTAACATGTACATAAACTATTCAAGAAAAGTCGCTGCACATGTAACAGTGTTGAATAAACTTTATTAAAATGTACTGTGTCCTGCAGATGTTGTCTTCATTTAGGAGGTAATCAGAGACTAAATATCTGCAGGGGTGTAGGCTTTGGATCCAAATTTGAAGAACATTGGTCTGTAGCTTATGAGGTTAACACTGAGAGAATAATATATACATACTGGCGCTCAAAATGTTTAGCGTACAACCACTGTTGTGGACATTATATCTTCACTTCTTTCTGGCCAAATGAGAGATAGGATGGCAAACTGGTAAAGTATGTGCAAATATATATGTATTCAATAATGTCAAGACAATTACATATTTTCTCTGGCAACTTAATTCAGACTGCTTAGGCCTGGCGTAGCCATGGTAACAGTGACATTTATGCAGCTATCTGAACTATCTGCAGTGATATCACAACAGGGTCAGACATATCGTGAACCTCAAACCAGCTTATATTCCCTATGCACTTGCTCAGACTGCCCTCTATGGCAAAAAACCAAACTCTGAGGGTGACTTAACAGAGATGCTAGGGATTTAATAAACTAATCAAAATCAAAACAGACGAGTAACGTGACTGAAACAAACACAAATCCTGCCTACAGTTTAAGAAGAAATACATCAGTGGATTCCGGTCAGTGGATGCCGATGGAATTTGTAGAAACTGGGTCGGCGTTCTGCAGAATTTCTCATTGATACATCTGAGTAGTTGCTAAAATTGCCCACGAGGGTCATTTTTTTCACTAGCTTATCCATGGCTGTGCCCCCTCCTAAAGGTTCAAAGCCCTCTGTCTTGGAAAGACTTGTGGGCTACATTGGACCAACCATAGACTTGGTTAACTACTGCTTTACTTTCAACATCCACCCAGCAGAGGTCGCTCTATAACCATTCAGATTATAGCCTTACTATTTTGTTCACAAGGTGAAGCTGATAAATCTCTTGACACGTCATTTGTAGGCCTAAAACCAATGCTGGAAGTCAATCAAACATGTTTGAACAAACAACGGACTGTATAAAATTTGCAATATGTGAATTATCAGCAGTAAGATAAGCAGTAGAATGCCCGAGGACCACACAGCTCTGATGAGCATGGGAATATTGTACTTTTGAGTTAAAGAATTGTAAAATAGTTTAGGAAATAATTTAGGAATACATTTTCTACAAATTAGTATATCCATTATTAAATAGAGGATTCGCATACATTTCAAATTTCATATTAAAACCGATTCAGTCAGCCACCTGTGAAATCTGTACCTTCCAGTCTAAAATGTGTTCAATTCAGACTGTCAGTGTTTCTCTGACCTGCACACTGAATTCTAATATTTTCCTCTCTATTTCAGTAAATGAACAATGGGTACTGTATCTGTCAACCACTGGTGGAATATCTGCTCCTCTTCAATCAAAATGGATTGTTCCAAAAATGACAAAACAAATACTGTTATTTTGTCTCTCTAACCAACACAATGGGTTTATTTCATTCTGGAGTAGATTTTGAAATAATAAAATCGAGGGCACCAATTTGGTCCACCACCAGCAAAATGTTATGGATTGTCTCTCTGATGTGCCCACTGAATGTTTTTTTCACTACATTTCATTTTTTTATAAGCAAGTGGGCATGATTTCTGTCTCCCACCAGTGGAAACAGAGACCCCCAATCACTTGAAAAGGATTGTTCTTAAAATTACTGAAGATATACTGTTTTTGTCTCTCTCTCACCAACACATTCTATAGGTGTATTTCATTCTGGAGCAGACTTTCAATTTATAAAGCGTGGCACCACTGCTGTCAGCCACTGTCGGAATCTGTTTCCCCTGTCAATCAAGATTGATTGCTCCAAAAACATTATTTTATTTCTCTCTCACCAACACATTTGCTGGGTTTATTTCATTTTGGGGTACAATTTCAACTGTTACACAAGGGGACAAAATTTCAGTCAGCCAACAGCTAAATCTTAAATATTGTTACAGAAATGATAAAATGCATACTGTTATTTTCTCTTTCTAACCAAAATATTTTCTTTCATGTAACATTCATTTTTTGTTTATAAACAATGGGACATCATTTCAGTCAGCAACCAATGAAACATGTGCCCCCTGTCAATCAGGACAAAGATTTATTTTAAAATTACTATGCATACATATTGTATTTCTGTAAGAATACAACACAGGCAGGTGTTGTGGTTCCAAATGTGGAGCGCGAAGGTTTTATTTAAAGGAGCAGGCAGAAATCATAGTCAGAATAACAGACAGGGTTGCTTACAGAATGGCAGATCAGGCAACAGTACAGGCAAGGACAAGACTGGAGATCGATGGTAGGGCAAGAGACTGGCTCCAAAACTCGATATGCGGATGGTCAATCAAAAGTGATTCACAGAGGCTAAGTACAGTCATAGTACCCAAACAAAAGTTCACGAGACGCTAACACAACCAACAGAATAAATAGGGTGCTAAACAAGACACCAGTGCATTAAAACCATTATTGTACATTGTATATTTCGTCGTCAATGGAAACCAATATCACCAGCCGATTGAGGGCCAGATTCAAACTCACACCGAAAATCCAAGTAAACGATTGATACCGCAGACTGTTCCAACATGCATGAATTTCATCACAACAATTCATAATGTTCACTCCCCACCATGCTTGGGCATGCTCCTGATGAGACAGTGGATGATGTCCTGGAGGATCTCCCCCAAGACCTGGATCAGGACATCAGTGAGCTCCTGGACAGTCTGTGGCGCTACTCGGTGGCATCGGATGCACCAGTACATGACGTCCCAGAGGTTCAAAAATGGATTCAGGTCTGGGGAACGTGAGGGCCAGTCAATGGCATCAATGCCTTCATCATCTAGGAACTGCCTACACGCCCTGCTCACATGAGGCTGGGCATTGTCCTGCACCAGGAGAAAACCAGGGTCCACTCCACCAGAGTAAGGTCTGACGATGGGTCTGAGGTTTTCATCCCAGTACCTAACAGGAGTCAGGGTAACGATGGCTAGCACGTGGCGGTCTGTGCGACCCTCCAAGGATATGCCTCCCCAGACATCACTGACCCACTGCAAAACCAATCATGCTGGATGATGTTGCAGGCAGCATAACGTTCACCACATAACGTTTCATATCTGTCACATATCTGTCTCAGTGTGAACCTGCTCTCATCTGTTAAGAGAACAGCGCAACAGAGATGGCGAACCGACCAATTTTGATGTTCTCTGGCAAATGCCAATCGGTAAATGCACGGTTCTGGACTGTGAGCCCAGTCCTACTAGACACTGTGCACTCACGCCATCCTCACGGAGTCTATTTCTGACAGTTTGGTCAGAAACATGCACACCAGTAGCCCACTGGAGGTCATTTCGTAGGGCTCTGGCACTCCTCCAGTTCCTCCTTGCACAAAGGAGCAGATATTTTGCAACGATGCATAATGATAGCCTAACCACACCTAATCTGGTTGCTTAAAAAAAACACACTTTGTAAGATTAGCTACTTATCTACCTCAATTTCAAGTTATGGCAGGTAGTTAGTGACAGGTAAAGTCAGCTAGGTTACTGAACTTTTGGCAACAAGCATTGTGTGGCATTACTGTTCCAGCTAGGGCTTCAATCTCAAAGTGCCTGCACATGGTCCAAATGCCAGTTTGAATTATAAATTAGTTCAAACCGTTCAAAAGTGCAGAACAGAACTGTCTTATAATAGAGTTCTGTTCATAAAAAGTGGGGGGAACAAAATGCAATTTTCAGAAATTGGGGGGACATGTCCCACTCATGTACAATGAAACCTACGCCACTGCTAGATTTACTAATCTTGCTGCTTACATTAGCTAAGTCAGCCAGTTAGCCAGTTAAATCTACTTAATTTGTAGAAGAGGGATTGGGCTAGCAAGTGAATTAAGTGAATTCCTTCTAGCTCGCTACTACTGACAAATATTTGCTAGATAATATAATTCTAACATTTCACAAAGTCAGCTCGCTGCTGTTGCTGCAACGCCTGCAGCAAAGTTATATTACGGCAGACTCTCGTGTCAGCTGCTGATTTCTGATATCAGATAATGATTTCTGATGTCAGCAACTGATTTCTGATGTCAGCTAATGATTTGTGATTTCTTACAACACAACGGACCTCTTCATTTTTCATCCACTGTGGAAAAAAAATATTGGGCATGGAGAAACTAAAGCTTACCATGGTCACCAGTGATGTCATGACACGGCTTATCCATGGGCTGAAAGGGGATGACATGCTTAGGGGGAGGGTGGTCATAGAACTTCCACCTCTATAATGAAAAGAAGATTATAGGGCCAGGTCTAGGGTCAGGAATAGGGGCTTGGCCCCAAAACCATTGTTCAATCACCACTGTATGGTGGAATCCAACATTATTCCACAAAATTTTGAATCCAACATTATTTCACAGAATTTCATTAAAGAACTACATAAGGTGTGCAGCCCCAGCACTGCAATACCCACAGAGCTTATGAGTATACTGATAGTAAGAAAATCGTATTCAGATTGTGTATGGAGGTTTCCAATTTTACAAACATAAAGTTGTTTAGTGCCTTGTGAGATATCAGGAAAGTGCCGCATAACAAAGTTTGATATTTTGCTTGTTTTTATTTTAGCATGAAACAAAATGTTTAATAAATTTGAGACTACTGGAAAGGGGTTGGTTGTGATGTTGAATTACTGCAGTAACATTTATTTTGTTGTCAACAACCTTGTGGGATCTCTATAAGCTATCCCACATGACACAGTGATGCAATTCAGGGTCAACCATGCAGGCACTATAAACCCTGTTATGAACACAGGCATTTACTCACACAGCTACATGTATGGCAGTGGTGCAGCCTTGTGATTCTTCTCACTTAGAAGCTATGTAACAACAAAGGTGACAACATTCATAAAATAGAGGCCCATGCCTTCACAGACTCCATAATTGGAAATATAATGGGTTACATCCTCTAACCTTCTCTATTGCAAAAATGTATATTATCCTCATGTTATTGTGATAACAATGGAAGTCATTCTTCAAGCAGGTGAAAAGCTTAGGACTGCTTAATAAGCCCATGGAAAAACACTTGGCTTATTCTGGACAGATTCTGGCTGGAGTTAATACTCTCACATCTTCTATTCGTCTCTCGTGAAGGTGTTGGTCACATCTGTGATCAATTAACACAACAAATTAGTCATAATTTCAAACTGAACTAAAATTCTAATTCCCCTTGCTCATGGAGGCGACATCTTCTGGAAGGTCTAGTTAGGCCCTACACCCATGGTGATTTACTCTGCCACATCTTTGGAACATTAGTGCAAATAGTGGAAGTGGGAGTGAACATGCAAATTGAGGGCAGAAGGGAAGGTTACAGAGTCCATTTGAAAATGTCTCTCTAGGATGTTTACATAGGCAGCCAAATTCCAATCTTTTTACATTATTTAGTCTTTTAACAAATCACATAAGGATCTTTTGACAATACCTTTTTGGGGATCGTATTGGTAAGAAAAACTAGTGAACAAAACACCTGGATCGAGCTGACTTGGCTGCCTTTGTAAACCTACATTCAGTTTTCCTCTGACACACTCTCTCCATTTATGAAGACTTGGAAGGTGACCTGCCTACTCTCAGCTCAAGGACTTTAATATGCTGGCGCACATCCAAGCTTTGTCTCTCACATGATGACTTCACACTTCCCATTCTTTCTCCCATTATGGTAACCACCCCCAGCTAATATTAGCCAGTGGTGGGGAAACTATATATCAGCACCCTTCTATGTCTGTAAACCTATACCACACTGAATTGGAACAACCTGCATGGTGTCTTTACTCTTTACACATAGAAAAAATTGTCAATCTAAAACATAGTGTTCTAATCACTCTATCATCTATTCAGTCATACGTGGCTGAATGACTATACACTTGATAACCTAGTAAATAATAAAATAAAATAACCAAGTAGAATATGTTTTAAGAATGATCTGACAATTTATATAAAGAAAATACCCAGAGGGATTAAATCAATAAAATGACACAAATGAGTCAGACTAACTACAATTGCACCAAGATTTTAATTGTCAAAAAGTGAATTGTTGTTTTCAGTTGTTTTCCAATTTTAGTTTTAACATTAAAGGTGAGGGGAAAGCTCTACAGGAAAATTGCTGCTTTAGATTATCCAGTGGCCTGACAACAGGGTGTTAATATACTTACATCTTAGTGAGGGAGTTCTGTTGTTTGGCCTGGATACCTACGTGGGCATGTTTTGCACAGGGTAAAAGTTGATTGCATTTGTTATGGAAACAGTCTGTCAAAACCAAGTTAATAAATAATCACCACAAAACAAAATTATGCACATATTCCAGCGTGTGTAGAACTGAGCAGTCCACATGCAATAGTGTTTTGTACATTATTTGCATTCCCAATGGAACTGGGAGAAACTGGGGGAATCCCCAGGTCGCTGCTGTTAATGAGACTATTTTCAACCTTGTTTAATAATTTTAAAAAATCCCCTTTTGCATCTTTCCCCCAATGGATTCCTTCCACTTCCCCCTCCCCCAAAGCATTCACGCGCGCATTCGCCTTGGTTACAAGTGTTTCAGAACCGAGGGAGTACCGCCTTTAATCTCAAACAGACCGCTATCTCCTACTCATTTTCTCAGAGTGCCCTTCGTGGTTAGCATTGCAGACGAAACTCCTAAAGTGACATCTATTGTGCAGCTAGGACTTTAATAAACGCATCGATTAATGGAGACACTACTGATTCGAATGGGCCTATGAATTTCATGGTCCACTTTTAACCAAAAGAAACATGCAAATTCAAATGTAATCCCTCCGATCATTTTCGAAAAAAAATACCTAATTAATAATTTAACATTTATGTGAGAGGTATTTCGTTTCATATATATATTTATATATGTAAAAATATATTTAAAAAAAATATATATATTTCAAGCTAAAAAATGTTGTCTTATAAAATGCCACTCAGCTCGTGAAGTCTGCTTGGTTGCAATGGGCCATAGATGGTCCTATTTTCGCACTCTGAGCTTTCGGACACTTGGGCAAATGGCGGAGGCGTGCGTGAACGCGCAAATGGAGGATCGGGGTGGACTGGAGGGAGGAGGGGTTCATTTGGGATGTACAATGACCCATGTACAATGTCCCGTTTTTGCGAGTGTGCAACAATACAGCCTACTTGAAACAAATCGTATGAACACCACGTTATTTATCGTACTGCCATACAAAGTAGAGGCTTTTCTCAATATATGGCACGTGCAATTGTTTATTATTAAATAACACATGTACAAATGAAGCAAATCCTCAAATTAATGTCACTGTGATATTTTTAAATGACACGAAGGATTTCTTAACTTGCATCTGAGCGGCATTTGTATATAAACGTGGAACATGAATATCATTATTTAATTTCAATGTGTGCCGAAATTGTTACATAAAGCCATGGCTCCACTCGCCAGTCTAAAAGTCACCCTCGTAGTTTAACGTCAAAACGTAACCATGGAGAATACCTTCCATTTTTTATTCATTTTAGCAAAGGGTCCGGATGAAATAATGACGGGGGCGTGTCTTCAAGGGGGCTGTCTTGGTGTCTCCGCTGGCTCCGTTTAATAGACCAGAGACACTTTGAGGGAGGTTAGAAACACATGTTTCGAATGATCTTTCGTCAATGTGCAGCGCAGTGCATTATGGATAATTGTGGAACAAGCGTTTAACCATAGATGCAATGAACTTATTCAGTAAGCTAATGGGAGTCGATTAGGTGCTAGTAGGTAAACCCATCATTAGAAATAATGGAGTCCATAAAAAGCACACTATTATAGTTTTTCTGGTATTTATAATATCATCTCGTTAAATGTACAGTTTATAGACAAATATCCTGTCTTTCTACAAGAGATTCCGTGACGATTAGCTTAGCAACCATGTGCCGTAGCATGACAACTTGAACGCGATTGGTCACCCATGTGCAGGGCAGGAGGGTTTGCTGTCAAAATGTTAATGACATTCATATCTCTTTTTTTCTATAATGTCTCTGATGTAACTCCCTCACTTTTGACGTAGAGTCGAGCGTGTTGTCCGGGGAGGTGCTTTGTATATTGCTATGCGCGGCAGTTTATTTCTCCCCTTTTCGCTCAGAGTTTCTCGGATATCAGCTGCTAGTTAGTACATTGGGCAAGCCATGGCTGGATACTTGAAGGTCCTCAGCTCTCTTTCTAGGTCGGCAGCCACTTTCTCCAAAAGCCCCGCCGTGCTCGCGCCAGTTTCGACATGCTCCAGTTTGCACCAGAGGAGCTGTGAGTGGTCCTTGTTTTGTTTGATGGTTTAATATAGTAACGGTTTCTGTGATAATATACCATATTAATCAATTAGCTATCTAACTTCTTAAAGTAAATTCATAGACACAATCCCACATATGTTCAGTAAATGAAGCTAACCATCATATAATTTACTTTTTTTGCCAAGCCTCACGAGTAATGAAACCGGTATCTTGGGAAATATTTGGGAGGGTCGACAAATGTCTTTGTCTGTTGGTCTATATTGTGGATACATAAACGTTGGTCTGTAGAGTTCATCTGCAGTTAAAATTAAGAACTGTGATTAAATGTTCTAGTAAATCTACTCCAAATATTAAAATGTGAAATTTGTTTAGATTTGACACGCAAGCAATGCAGTAGGGCAGTCATTTTATGTAATATATGATTATATGTATTTTTTGGGGGGGGGGGGTGCAAAGTGGATGAAAGTATAAACATGTTATTCAAAGAAATAGGGAATCTGCACTGAGACAGCTCTTTAGAAAAGTGCGCATCTCTGTTCTCTTAATACAAGCTACTGTATTTTTTGTTGCGAAGAAACTTCCCAAGGTCAGCCTGGGATGAGGCTCTGAAACAGTAAGAAATGGCTGCCACAAGCTTTACATTTTCCTCTAATAAGTCAGCTGCTTATAACATATGGCTAACTGGTTTAATCAGTGTATTTAGAAATCCTCTTGACACTTTAACTTGTGTTGAAAAACTAATTTGCTTCCTCTTTTGACCTCCCAAATAACTTTTCATATGCCCCAATGACTTTGCGAAATAGATTCAAATCCAAATGTTGATGGTGTTTACACTTACCATAGGGCCTATAATACCAGGCCCCCAGGTCAATTCAAGGGTATTCTACTTGCAGTTCTGGCTGTACACGTGCGCATTCTGAACAGCTGTCTCTGAAGCATGATCCTGATTGGGTCATTTAGCTGTCACTGCTGTTCTGTAGGATTTGGTAAAGATTAAATTAAATCGAGGTTGTAACTCAGTCTCCAATATTGGGCCTGATAACTATCTTAAAGCCATGAAACAGTTTGCCAGGTACTAATTATTTTTAACTTGGAAATCGGCATATTCTTTTCTTCCCTGCGACTTTTCCCTTGATACTGCAGCCCTGTGTTTGCATTCAGTATAGGCTCCATGGAAAATAAGTGTTCATAAACAACTCTGAAATCATTGGAGAGTCAGACTAAATATTTTTTTTAGCCCCAATGCTTTTAAATTTCGTTTTTGATATTTTGTTTTAAATTACTTCCTCCTTTAACATAGTTCAGGATGGTTTTCTTTTGCAAATCACAGCTATTAAAGTGAGAACAAATTTGATGTTCTAAATCCATATCAGTTATAAAACCCGTTTTTAAGTGTATTTACCCCTTTAATAGTGCATCTGGGCCATTACATTTTGTATTTAAGTCTACTCTGGAAGCGTATAGTAACACAAACCTAATTTTTACCTCATATCTGATGCAAATCAAAACATTTCTTCTGCTGTCTGAACTGACAGAAACCTTATGGAATTGGATATGTTGAGGCATCTGGCTATGTGATTTGAAGTTTATAAATATACTTAACACATTTTTCCATTGGATGAAGTTATTAAATGTAATATTTGAAATGTCTGGACTGGTCTTAATGGTGGGTACCATTATGCTTAATACGTACCCTACTCAATAGGTACCCTACTCGGCCAGGTACAGCAATGTCATTGTTGCGTTGGTAATTGCTGGGAACATGCAGCATCTGAGTATTAGTTGTTGTGAGATGTTTTTGAAAGTTTGTGGCAGAACATATGAGAATGGAATGTAGGCTACCTTCAGAGTTGCGTAAGGAGCTTGTCATCGATGGTTGTCGAGCTACTGGTAGTGACCGCTTTGAAAGACCTGATCTATACTAATTGAAGGCTGTCGCCCTCTGAGATAACCTTTTAGTTGTAAGAACAGTCATAAACATATATAACTGATTAAAGCAATCATAAGCCACACTTCTGTTAAAGTTTAATAATGATCATGGGTGGATACTTTCAATAGGAGGTTGTAAACAACACTTAATTAACTTTAGCTGTAACTTATCTGTAGTTTACAGGGCGTTCCAAGCCTTCTGTCTGAACATTACTTCCGACATGCCTCCAGTGTTCTTGAATGGTTACTTGGACAGTTGCTGGGACTGAGATTGTCTAATTTTAAAAACACATTCGGATACTGCAAGTTTAGCTAATTTGCTAGCTAACAAATGTTTACACCAAATGGTAAGCTACAATGATGCAGGTTGAAACACTAGGACTTTTTTGACTTGACTGTGCATTTCTTTATAATGTTAATTATGTTTAAAAGGGCTGTATATTCTTTTGTGAAATGAACTAAGAACCGATCTTCAGTAACAGTTGACAGCACATTTTTGCGCTGTATCGGAAACGTACCAAACCATGATCCTCATACTGCAATACGTACCGTACCATGGGTTAGATCGCAGTCATCATATGAACATTTGGCTTTACTACCCAGACAATCTGAAGCATTGACAATCAGAAGCTTGGACGTACCTCACTCAGTCACTGTAGGCTGCTTGTAACTAAGGGAAAAGCAAGGTAGATTGCTGCCACTATATTCTTTGTTTTATACTTGCTTGCATAGCAATGCGATGTTGACCTTCAAAAACTAAGCAGTCCTTAACTACTCAAATCTCTTTGTGTGTTATTAAAGCATGCATTGTGTTACAGCCTTTATTTTCAGATAAGACCTTATGGTTGTTTGTTCATTAAATACTGTTGATCCCGTTAAATGTTTATTACTCAGTTAGCCATGAAATTACAAGTTTGAAAGTACATTGTTTTGATGATCTAATGCAACTGACTGCACATAATAGTGCACGATTGTGGGGGGCATGTTTTTGCTTTAAACTTTTTCAACCAGTGGGCAAAAATAGATCCCAGTTAGTAGAAGCAGGTTCAAATCTGTTACTTAAACAATTACCTTTAATTACCCCCTTGCCCCAGACACTCTGGATTGTATTTGACCTTTCCTTCTTGCACAGACAGATTTAGGGGATTCTGTAATGCAACCCATTATCAGCTTTTTACTCACATGTTGTACCCATGATGCATTGTACTGAGGCACAGTTCAGACTGCAACTAAAATAACAGATGGGGTAAATCTAGGGAATCTCATTCAGATAAATGGTTTGCAGAGACCTCTTTGACTTAGAAAAACATGACAATGATAGGGGGAAAAGTGTGAAAGTTCTTTGTTTTATTTATATATATATATATATACATATAACATCCACTGTGTATATACACACACAGTGGATATTAAAAGTCTACACACCCCAGTTAAATTGCCAGGTTTCTGTGATGTTAAAGAATGAGACAAAGATAAATCATGTCAAAAATGTTTGTGACCTAAACTGTGAACAATTCAATTGAAAAACAAACTGAAATCTTCGAGGGGGAAATTTTTATATAAAAAACCTTACAAATAACCTGGTTGCATAAGTGTGCATACCCTCTTATAACTGCGGATGTGGCTGTGTTCAGAATTGCTTTTGCAAAGAAGAATGGGCAAATATTGCCACATCAAGATATGCCACGCTAATGGACTCCTACTCCCACAAAAGTGCTGTAATAAAATCAAAAGGTGCTTCAACAAAGTATTAATTTAAGGGTGTGCACCCTTATGTAACCAGGTTATTATGAGTTTTGTTATTTTCCCCCTCGAAGATTTCAGTTTGTTTTTCAATTGAATAGTTCACGTTGTAGGTCCCATTAAGGGTGGAAAAAGTTCTGACATGATTTATCTTGGTCTCATTCTTTTACATCACAAGAACCTGGCATTTTAACAGGGCTGTGTAGACTTTTTATATCCACTATAAGAGTTAGTTTGAGATTCAAACACCGGAGTAAAATCTACATTTTTAATGCTTTTCTACTGTTAATGTTAACTACACCTACCAATAAAAAAATAATGTCTTGTGATTAGTCGGCATCTGGAGAATGGTCTTGCTGAAATATGTATTGGCAAATACTTTCTGGTGATGAGATGCAGAGCGGTTTTGCAAAATGTGGTTTGGCTGAGACTCCACTCAATCTTCAACTCTCCTGATATTGTTGACAGAAGAGAGGGTGCAAAAGAATGAGATTCAAACAGCTGGACACATTGGATTTATGTTACATGTTCTCCAAATTATTGAAAAGTGGTGATAGGCACCCAAACCCATGCCAGTGGGGATGATTCAAAGTGAACTATTGTTACGAAGGTTTCTGTATTCTTCATGGCCTGTGTGAGACTTTTTGTTATCTGTTTTACTGCATTCAATCAGAACTACAGATAAACATCTTTATTGACTTTTGGCCAAGGAATGTAGGGCTGAAGCTAACAGACATGCAGCCGAAAGTAGTAGGTGAAACAACCATATACTAGTGCTTGGAATTGGAATGGACCTTGCAATAGTGTTATCGCGATACTTAAATGCCGATATGATGTATTTCAATTCTGTATTGTGGATCGTTGGGGGGAATGAACAATTTAACTCAAATGCAGTGCCCCCCATATGTTTTGAGACTTAAGTCCAAAATGGCTCTTTTGCTGTACGCCTTTGTCATATGAAAATCCGATTTAAAAAGACGAATATGAGCCGAAAGTACAGACTGTCACCTTTTATTCATGGCTGTATCAACCCGTTTTACACTCTAACAATAAAATCACTGTGAGAGTTGTATCCTCTTATTTCATGCAAGCATAAGAATTGAGACAATGCAACTTAATGTAAATGTAAGGAGCGTGAAAGCTAGTATTTTGTCATAAATCCCTTGTATGCAATAACAGCAGTGAGTCTGCAACCCATTGACCCACATCCCCAAACTGTTGGTATCATCCTTTCAGTTGTTTTGCCAAGCCTTTACTGCAGCCATTAAGAGCTGTTGCTTGTTTTGGTGAGTTATGTCATTCTCCTCTTCAGCAAGTGAAAAGCATGCTCAGTTGGATTGAAATCAGGCGATTGATTTGGAAAGTCTAAAGCATTTCAATGTTTCTTTTTTCATTGGTTGCATTGGCAGTGAGTTATGGGTCATTGTGCTGTAGTGCCATCCAATGACTCTGGAGGCATTTTCTTGTATGTTGGCAGCCAAGATGCTTCTTTCCACTTCTGAATTCATTATGCTTCTGCCGTCTCTCATTACATCATCATTAAAGCTCAGCAAGACCGTTCCAGAGGCAATCATGCACACCCATCCCATGACACTCACTCCACCATGCTTCACTGATGAGGTGCTATGCTTTGGATCATCTGCATTTCTTTTTTTTTCATGCACACTTGCTTTCCCATCACCTTTGTGTCATCTGTATTTAAACATCTGTTCCAAAACACTACTTTTCGGCAAATTCTAATCTGGCCATTTTGTTTTTGGGGCTAATCAGAGGCTTGCATCTGTCAGTGAAACTTTTTTGTAATTCTGCAGCCCAAGTGTTCTGGAGTCTGTTGGGGATTTCAATTACATTTTAGTTTTGTTTTTCACAGCTCTGTTCTTTTTATCTTCAGCAGCTGTTTTCCTTGTCTGACTTGGTCATTGATAATTGCTGAAGTCAGCAGTGTTTTTTTTCTGGGCATTCCAAACTGTTGATCTGGTTATGCACAACTTTTATCCTGTGGTTCTCATTTAGTTCATTTTTGTTTTAATATGAAAATCGCTTGCTTTTCATTCATTAACAGATTTCTGGTCTTCATATTGGATTATGTACTAATTCACAGCTCTTTATGTGTGAACAATCAATGCAACTGTAAACACCAGATCAATTAGAATCACTTGTGAGCAAAATGTCCCAATACTTACGCTCACATAAAATGGGGGATGGAACTGTGACAGCGCAATTATTCTTAGTTGGTAAAACATGTAGGCGTTGAAACGTCAGGCGTTGAAAGGCCTAAATGTCATGATTTTAAGGGCAAGGCCACTTGGCCCTAAGGGGGTACATAATTTGCCAGGGCAACAAGGCCATCAGCCAGGGCACTAAGGCCATAAAGCAAAATAGCCAATTAAAAAAATACTTCTGTTGAGATAAACAAACAGTTACCATTGTGATTTAAGAGCTTGTGTATCCTCCTCATGCATTATTAACTAATGACAAATAATTCATAATTGACAGACATTCCCAACCTTACCTTCAAGTTCTACCCTTGTGTGTCTGTAACAGTTATTAGAAGTATGTTTTTTTTAACCAATGTAAACTCGTTCATTGTTAATTCCTTGTCAAGAAAGTTCGAAATCACCTTCAATCTAACACTTTTTGTCCAATCAATTAAGGTATTTAAAGCTAGGGTGGTCATATTGTTATGACAATTGCAGGACAGGTTACCACAATCTCTGACTTAGCACAGATGACTAGCTATATTTAAATTAAAGCAACTCCATAATCTTAATTAGGCAAGTAACAAACATTTTAACAAGACCGTAAAGTAGTTATCTGTCATATCAGTCATTACTAGCTAATATCTTTTTTAAATTTGAGTCAACGTTAGCAAAATTTTAACACCAATAAAAGCACCACACCATAAATATAGCATATATATTTCCTGTTTACCTTGCTTTGGTGCAATTTCTTCAACAGCATCGATTACTTATTATCATGGGTGAGCATTGGCCAATAACAATTGATATATTGGAGTTCCTTCCAGTGACTGGTGCTTTAGATATATTCTTCATGGTTGGCTGCCAGTAAAATGTATATTTTTTTCCGGCCCAACAAGGGCACAAAGGTAACTTTGGCCACAATCATTTATTCAGGAAGAGGGGCATTACAGCCACGTAAGGTTTCCCAACCAAATAGGATAACAAAGTTCAAAGGAAACCATCTGAGGTAGGGCTGTCCCAGAAAAATATTTACAGTTCATAAGTTTGCATACCCTGGCATAAATTGTTAGTTTGGCATTTGATTTTTGATGCAAAAAATATATATTTTCTTGAAGGATAGTGGTCTTATGAAGCCATTCATTATCACATAGTTGTTTGGCTACTTTTTAAATCATCATGATAACAGAAATTACAAACCTTTGAATATTTGGCCTTGTCACACACACACACACACACAAGATGACACACACACAGGTGACAATTGCAGTTAAAGGTGAGTGTACTACATCTGTGGCATTTTAAATTGCAATTTGTGTGTGTGCGCGTGCGCATAAGTAGTCAATGAGTTTGTTAGCTCTCATGTGGATGCACTGAGCAGGCTAGATACTGAGCCATGGGGAGCAGAAAACAACTGTCAAAAGACTTGCGTAACAAGGAAATGGAAAAAAGGATAGTAAAAGTTATTCAAAACCCACAGGCAACCTCAGGATAAATGCAGGCTGCTTTGGAAAAAAGTGTGGTTGTTTAAAAGAGCGTAATACAACAATACTTGACCAAAATGAGCTGCATGGTGGAGTTGACAGAAAGTTGCCTTTACTGCACGTGTGTCACAAAAAAGCCTGGTTGCAATATGCTGACAACACCTTGACACGCCTCACAGCTTCTTGGTGTGACGACACCAAAATAGAACTTTTGTCTTAACCATATGCTCTCTCTTTGGAGGGGTCAAAAAATGATTTCAAGTTTGAGTGAGAAAGAGGCATGTTAGAGAGCTTATGTAAATGAGGTACTGTAGAAATGTTCATGTAATTCACATAAGGTATGTAAAATCCCTATGGGGAAGTAGGACACATTTCACTAGTGCATAAAAGAGAAAGCGTTGAACAGGTCATTCCTGAGTCGTCTCTCATGGTCATCAGTTCTGTTCAGCTGTTTAAAAGTATTCAGACCCACACAGCATTTTTCTAAAATGTATTTTAAAAAATCAGTCTACACATGGTACCCCGTGTCAAAGATAAAAACAGTTTTGGGGAATTTTCAGAAGTATGATAAAATATAACCTAGAATATGGCATTTCATCTATTTTTACTGGTAAAGCCTATTACTGTCTAATAAGCAATTAAAATGGCCAGTGGCAAAAGCCATACAGTTCATAGACTCTTATGATGGAGGTACATTCAATAAGAAACATTAGTCAGTTTAACACAATGTTCAGTGTTATCTAGCAACTGCTGAAATGTGTAATTCCATGGCGTAGTGGTTAAAGAGAGTGCCTCTCACGTGGAAGACCTATGTTCAAATCTATTGAGAGCAACGACATTTATAAAAAATATTGCAGGCTGCATGAAATAAATTGCTTTGGCAGACTCGCTAGCAATTGCTCAATTCTTTATTCCAGTAAGTTAGTAAATACTGGCAAAGTCTATTACTGGCTAATACGCTGTTAAAACAGCCAGTGGCAAATGCCTTACAGTCCATAGATGCTATTTGTTGTGGAAGTAAACATTGTAAGAAATATTGGCCAGTGTAACTGTACCCATATCATTCACGAATGGCCAAACAGCTGTTGAAACAGCCAGTGGCAAATTAGGATTTGTTCAGGGTAGACACAATAGGCTATTCTAACACCATGAAATGTACAGCTTTGTAGTGTAGTGGTTAACCACAAAGCCTTCCATGTGGGTGACCCGGGTTCGAACCTTCCATGTGGGTGACCCGGGGTAGAACCTTCTTGTTATACTTGAGGTGTGCATATTTTGGAATTTAACAGACACTGGAATGGAATGGCTGCAATACATGTGGAAATTCTGATTTAAGAAACATTCGGAGTGGTCTCTTAATTCTTTCCAGAGCTGTATATGTATTCAACATATATTTACATATGTGCCCTGAATATGTTCATGAAATATATAACTTGCGCTTCTCACATCATAATACAATGCATTTCATATGTTTTAACGTTGAGTATTTTGTGTTAAAATAATGAAACATGAATATGCAGTACTTCAAGCATGTCTCATCAACACATCATTGAATTAACATCCAAGACATTCGTTTTCAGAGTATTTACTTATTATAGTGAGTTCCACTAATTATCGTTGGCAAAATAGGGAGCAAGCCAACACAACCACTGGTCTAGGCCTCATTGCATTACATTAACCACTGTGAAAAGACAATTATCTTTTACAAACGAGCCGATTTGTAAATGCACAGTATTTATTTACCACCATTTCTATTAAATACATTGTAAATGCAAGTAAAGAAACAACTGGTTAGAGTCATTCATCTTAACTTTGGTGTGTGTGTACCGCATGGCACTGTGTGCTGTCTCCCTCTCTGGTACTCCACCTCGCTCCTGTACTAACTGCCTGTTGGAGCAGATGGCCGCAGGGCACCTATCACACACACACCTGTTTTCAGTTAGTCATTATGATGTCTATTTAGATTTATTTTCACCTACACTTCAAGTTTTATTGTGTCCTTGTCTCTTTGAACGTGTGGTGCTGTTTCTCTTTATTAAGTCCAAGAAACATTGTTCTTCGTTCTGTGTTGTTTTGTTACTTTCATTTTTAACCTCATCTTTTACACACTCGCTACCCTCACACCTCACAACAGTATCATACAACTGCCATTGTGTCCAATATGATAAATGTTTAGAAATCACACCAACGTTTTTTCTTTAGTCACTGTCAAGCAGCATAGGCCTAGCACCTTTTTCAGTTTCAATATAATTAATTACTTTGTACTTCAAGTTTACAGTTAAGAAAAGACTAATTATGAAAACAATATGCAATCCTTTTTAACACACAGTATCATGAATGCCATTCCTCTCTGTAAAAATACTTCAAAGAAATGACTGGATAACATAAATACATGACAGGAAACAATACAAAGATGGAAATATATCAGTTAGACTTAAACGCTAAATGCTTATTGCCAGCTATAACTTTCTCATTTATGTTAATGCATTTACATGCATTTAAGACATATTAAAACATATTTCACAACAGCCAAAATTGTACATATTTTTATATGTATGACATATGGCAATACATCTGTAATACATATATTAGTATATGATTTAAAACAATATAGGTACATTATGAATATGTTTTCCAAATATGTGTCAATATATAATACTATCTGGGTTATTTTAGTTCAGATAGTTCATTGCTTGAGGCATCATTTGCAATATTTTCCTTTTAGGACACTTATCAACTCTGATCTGTGTTTGACAAGCTGTGAATTTTTCTCTTAATCGTTTTCAATAACAGTTTCCTAGAGGTTCCCTTCACACTTTCCGTGTCTATTCATAATCTTATAGAAAGTAGCCAATAGTTTTTGGAAGCCAAATGTAGGCCACAGATGAGAGCAGGTTGACACTGAGCACATGTGACAGAAGTGAAAGAGTTTTGAGACGTTGTGGTGAACGTTATGCTGCCTGCAACCCACAGTTTGGCAGTGTGTTAGTGATGGTCTGGGGAGGCATATCCTTAGAGGGCTGCACAGACTAGCCAATGGTACCCAGCGTGCTGTTAGGCACTGGGATGAAATCCTCACACCCATTGTCAGACCTTATGCCGGTGCTGTAGACCCTGGGTTCCTCCTGGTGCAGGACACTGCCCGGCCTCATGGGGCCAGAGTGTGTAGGCAGATGAAAGGTGACAAAGGAGTGGATGCCATTGACTGGCCCTCATATTCCCGAGAACTGAATCCAACTGAGGACCCTCTGGGACTTTATGTATCGGTGCATCCAACACTGTAATGTAGGGCCACATGCTGTACAGGAGCTCACGGATGCCCTGATCCAGGTCTGGGAGGTCCTATAGGATACCATTAGCCATCTCATCAGGAGTATGCCCAGACATGATGCCTAGACAACGTCCGGGAGTGCATACAGGCATGTGGGGGCCGTACACACTACTGAGTCACATGAGTTGCTTTGATGAAACTCAAACAAGTTCGAACAGACTGTGATTTCAGTTGTTTGCTTTCATTTTCAGTGTGAGTTTGAATCCAGTTCCAATCGGTTGGATATTTTGGTCTCCGTTGTGTGATGTTACATCATTTTGTACTCAATGAATTAAACCATGTACAGTAGAGATTTTAATACATTTCCTTTATTGAGACCCAATGTGTGATTTAAGTGCTCCCATATATTCTTTTTGAGCTGTGTATATTTTAAGACCTGGATAAATACACAGATCATCGATAACATTATAACCACCTGCCTAATTGTGTAGGTCTCCCTTTTGCCACCAAAACAGCCCTGACCTATCGAGGCATGGACTCTACTAGACCTCTGAAGGTGTGCTGTGGTATCTGGCACAAAGATGTTAGCAGGAGATCCTTTAAGTCCTGTAAGTTGCGAGGTGGGGCCTCTATGGATCGCACCTGTTTGTCCAGTACTTCCCACAGGTGCTCGATTGGATTGAGATCTGGGGAATTTGGAGGCCAAGTCAACACCTTGAACTCGCTGTTGTGTTCCTCAAACCATTCCTTCCATTTTTGCTTTGTGGCAGGGCGTGTTATCCTGATGTAAGAGATGAGTGCTATCAGGGCATACTGTTGCCATGAAAGGGTGCAGATGGTCTGCAACAATGCTCAGGTAGGTGGTACGTGTCAAATTGACATCCACATGAATTGCAGGACCCAAGGTATCCCAGCAGAACATTGCTCAAAGTATCACACTGCCTTCCCATTGTGCATCCTGGTGCCATGTGATCTCCAGGTAAGAGATGCACATGCACCTGGACATCCATGCACAAGGTGTAAAAAAAAATGTTTATTCATCAGACAAGGCCACCTTCTTTCACCTTCATTGCTCTGTGGTCCATGGTTTCTGATTTTCAGACTGGAAACACCCCACAAGGGCTGCAGTTTTGGAGATGCTCTGACCCAGTTGTCATCACAATTTGGCCCAGTCGTCGTCAGAATTTGGCCCTTGTCAAAGTCGCTCAGACCCTTGCCCTGCTTCTGTCACATCAACTTTGAGGACACAATGTTCACTTTCTGCCTAATATATCCCATCCACTGACAGGTGCCATGATAACGAGATTATCAGTGTTATTCACTTCACCTGTCACTGGTCATAATGTTGACTGATTGGTATATTTTCTAATGGAGTTTACAATTTTTTTTGGCTTTGTGTGTGTGGATTTGCATGTTCAGGAAGTAGCCTGCAACTGTAGGTTGCACACTAATTCCATTGTATTGTAAATGCCTTTTCTCCGTTGTACAGTCTACATAATTTCCCTTATTATTGTATCTTGTAGAACGTAATTGTTAATGCCAATGGATTTCAGAAAAACAATGACTGCGGTAGTGATGGGTCTCCCGGGAAACAAAGATTTTTTGGAACTGTTCTTTGGTAAATCAAATTGCGTCTGTGACGGTCCCAAATCCACAGGAAGTGGGGTTGTCGCAGCACCCCCTGTTGTAGCCAGTCGGCACCCTCTGACCAGTGGCTTAACGTCGCACATCGGTTTGTATTGTCCGCTTAACCCTTGCAATTTGATGAAAATAATTCCACATAGAAATTAACTATCTATTTAACATATTTAAACAGTTTTGGCATAACGTTTTTCATCTGGTAGTTGGTCGTTCAACTAACTGCCAGTCTCGTATTTTCATTTTCTTTCACAGCCCTAGTTTATCCTTAAGAATAAACACTATTCTTAGATGTCCTGGTTAGCAGTGGAACCATAGACTTGGCAGTAACGCAAGAAAGTCACTTGATTCTTTGCACCTCCCCCTTTCCACTCGCCCTCCATGGAAGGCTTTAGCTGGGAGAGTGGGTGAGGACATGTCTTCTCCCAGGGCTTCTCAAAGGCAAGGTGGGAGCCTTTTAACTTGGGAATCACTAGTCTGGTTAAGTAGAGGGCATTGCAGCTACAGATGAAGGAAGGAAGGAAGGAAGGAAGAAATATAAAACCGTCTCGTTGTCAATAGTATTTATTAATGGGCATTAAGAGCACTGAATATGTAACTGCTTGGTGATGTGAAACCATGGATTACAAATTACATTGCCGTCTTTTTGAAGGATGAAGTGTCCCAAACAATATAAGCCTATTCAGAGAATGTTCAACGCGGATGTACTGACTGTATGTGGGTAATAAGCCATGAAGACAGTGGCTGGGGTTCCTTACCAATGGTTGTGATTACAGTAGGCCATGATTGGATAAACAGGCTTGTTCCTCACTGGGATTGAAAAGGCCTTATCCATAAATGTACGTGTACTGTGTTTTATTTTGGATAGATGGAGACAAGCGCATCAAGGTGTCCCAGCCTGTAGTGGAGATGGACGGAGATGAGATGACCAGGATCATCTGGGAGTTCATCAAAGAGAAGGTTGGGCTCTGGAGACTGTCTGGGAGTGGGGGAGGGGGACTACATTGGTTTCAGTCTGTCGGCCTCAGGGGAGGACAGGCTCGCTCTCTGACTAGTCTATTTTTACACATCTGACTGACATACACATTGGGGGGGAGGGCGAGAAGGGAGTGAGTGAGTGTGTGTATGTGTCTGAGTGCACAGAGATTATGTCTGAGTGATCTGGGGGAGGGGTTTTTGTACGGTTTCTCTCATTCTCACTGGCTGCTTGCCTCCAGAGAGAGCAGATGGTGTGTTTTGTTGGCTCAGCCTTCATGGAGTCATTTTCTGACAGTAAACCTCATGTTGAATATGTTTGCCTGTTGTGTCTTCTAAAAACAATGATATCACGCCATGCTTGAATGAAGATTATTACCTGTCATTAGAAGTCAGGCCATTTGTCATATTCATTGTATCGGTTTATAGAGGTTGTTGTCAATATTGAACTGTTGTATTGGTTTGCTATTTTTATCTCTTGCATGCTTGAACTATGTTTCAAACTATGATCTAAAATGAGTTATTGGGACAATCTGTTGCCATAAAACCTATGTGTTGGTTACAATTTATGGGAGGAAGCCAATACATTTCTTTAGTTGAGTATCTGTGCCAAAAGTCTTATATCCCAGACATGTACAGTTTCTGTAGTCGTCTGGTCTCCAGCATACTTGAGGTTAATTTTTTTTAGGCATCTTGCAGCTTGTCAGTTTCCTTGACAATGTGCAGTACATTTAGAGCAGAACAATGGAAAGACAGAATTAGCTCTGATTCCTCTGTTGTTGTTCTCCTTTAGCTGATCCTTTCCAATGTGGATGTGGAGCTGAAGTACTATGACCTGGGTCTGCCATACCGTGACCAAACTGATGATCAGGTCACCATCGACTCTGCCCTGGCCACCCAGAAGTACCATGTAGCTGTTAAATGTGCCACCATCACTCCAGATGAAGCCAGAGTAGAAGGTATTTCAATACAATCAGAAGTATTTTTTTTTTCTGGGGGGGAAGCTAAATCCTTCACCTAAGCCTTTGGGTCAGTTGGCTACAGTTTAAGTGTTGCTGTTTGGCTGTAATTGTAAGATCTCAGTTTTTTTTATCAGAGTTCAAACTGAAGAAGATGTGGAAGAGTCCGAATGGAACCATCAGGAACATCTTGGGCGGCACAGTCTTCCGTGAGCCTATCATCTGCAAGAACATTCCCAGGCTTGTTCCCGGTTGGACACAGCCCATCACAATCGGCAGACACGCGTTTGGTGACCAGGTCTGTTTCTTCTCCTCGGTTAGAGATGCTAGCTGTTGAAATCATTCTTTTTGTTTCTTCAATATATGATAACAGGCAAACTATTGTTTTACAGTATAGAGCAACCGACTTCGTTGTCAACCAACCAGGCACATTCAAGATGGTCTTCTCCCCCACTGATGGGAGCAAAGGCCAGGAGTGGGAGGTCTACAACTTCCCCGGTGGTGGCTGTGGAATGGGAATGTACAACACAGATGAAGTGAGTTCAGCAGTGCATTCACCACTTAAAAGGATAGTTTACAAACATATCTTATTATTCTCTTAATTAGTCTGATGATATTTCAAAAGGTACACATCTCAACAGTTTTTTGGGCACTTTCAGTATAAAGCAAGAACTATTCTTGATGGTCTTTTTTTATCCCTTAAATGTAGTTTTTTTCTTTTGCCCCATGTTTTATTCTTCGTGAGATTCTATGTGTAGTGCAGGGATTGTGTCCACCTACTGTAAACATGCCTTACCACTGTTTGTTTACTATCAAGAACAGGAGCCAGTTTGATTTTACAACATCAGAGGTGACACTGTGGACTTTCAGCTTGTTGAGTGAAACTGAATGTGTGAAGTGGGGACAGTCAGGGGTTAACAGCCAGAAGGTTGTTAACCCTTGTATCGCAGTTTATATGACCTACACTAGTGGTTGCTTATGTACACTTTCTATTCCCCCAGTCTATTTCAGGCTTTGCACACAGCTGCTTTCAGTATGCCATTGGAAAGAAGTGGCCCCTATACCTGAGCACCAAGAACACCATTCTCAAAGCCTATGATGGCAGATTCAAAGACATCTTTGAGGAAATCTTTCAGGCGTTAGTATTTGTCTCTTTCTTTTTTCTTTAGCCTTGCACCGGAATTAGGGTTTCATATTGTTCATGTTTCCGTCTGGTAAATCTGCACTGCACCCACACTACGTTCTTGTTTGTTACCATAGGAACTATAAGCCAGAGTTTGACAAGCTGAAGATCTGGTATGAGCACAGGCTCATTGATGACATGGTTGCCCAGGTGTTGAAGTCTGATGGCGCCTTCGTGTGGGCCTGCAAGAACTACGATGGGGACGTCCAGTCTGACATCCTGGCTCAGGGTGAGGGGTTAGAACATCTACACTGTTGACATGACATCAGTTGCGAGAGTTCTTTGGTGCTTGGATGAAAATAATCCTGTAATGTGTTGGACTAGGGGTGGCTAACGTACTGTGGATTCCCTGCAGGTTTTGGCTCTTTGGGCTTGATGACGTCGGTGCTGGTGTGTCCTGATGGGAAGACCATTGAAGCTGAGGCTGCGCACGGCACAGTGACTAGACACTACCGTGAGCACCAGAAGGTTAGACAAATTCTTCACCGCCTAGCTCCTCCATTTCAACCCTAGAGCTATATTTAAAGAAATATAAATCCTTTTGCCCAATGCCGGTCAAGGAGTGAAATGAGTGGCCTAGGATATACGTCAGTCTGTCTGTTTTGATTTGTGCATAAATAGGGCCATCTTGTGGCAGTTAATATAATTGCTGAATCATTTCATTGGATGGAGAATGAAAACCATAAATATCCATCAGCAGATGATTGGAATCATGTTGTAGCCACTTTTACTCAATGAGTATCTATATTTCCGTTGTTAAAACGCAAACGCTCTGCGTCCACAGGGAAATCCAACAAGCACCAACCCCATTGCCAGCATCTTTGCTTGGACCAGAGGCCTTGAGCATCGAGGAAAACTTGATGGCAACCCCGACCTGATCAAGTAAGAAATGAATTCATACATTTTCCTTTAAACCTACAGGATATTTCCACTAGATGTTGGATGCTAACGGAACATAGTCACCACAAACCATGCAAGGAATATATTTTCTGTCATACAAACATCAGCTGTTCTGAATTTGTCCTATTCAGCTACTGTTCGTGGACAAGTGTGTGTATTTAGATGCACTGTCTAATTGTTATGGCTATAACAAAGTGTTGTGATGCTAATCTGCAGGTTTGCTCTGACACTGGAGAGGGTGTGCGTAGAGACTGTTGAGAGTGGTGTCATGACTAAGGACCTTGCTGGCTGTATTCATGGACTTTCTAAGTGAGCACATTACTATTGAATAAATCTAATTATTTCTTTAATGTTTATTATTGCAAATATAATTAGGTAGATTTTTGTTTGATATTGGTCATAACATGGCAAACATTATGTAAGTGAATGTTAAGGTTGAATAACTTCTGTTTTGTCCTGTAACTGCAGGTGCAAGCTAAATGAGCATTATGTCAACACTGAAGACTTTCTGGATGCCATCAAGAAAAACCTAGACAAAGCTTTGGGCAAGTGAAGAACTTAAAGTAAAAGGACAGCTAGCTTGTTGTCATTCAGTTTTTTACCTCATTTTTAACTTAGGTCAAGAAAACTACATGCAAATTGTAGGAAGAATAAATATGTAGGGAATTAGCTATGTAGTGTGCCAGGTTAAGTAATTCTATTATGGAGAGCTGTCCTTCACCCTTCTATCCTCATGTTTCCAAGGTTCTATTTTTGTATTGTGAAGTACTGTATTCGGATACTGTATAATACCTTGGAAGAATCAACTTGAAGGCCATGTTAATATTTGCTAATAAATCTTCCTTGTTTGAAACTGTTTTTATTTTGCCTCATTGTCATTTTGTAAGATAAAAGGAGCACACTGATTTAAAGGTAAATAAATTTATTATTTTACAGTATTGTCTGGTACACAACATTTTACATTTCTATCAACAGCATATTTCCACATCAATGTGTAACACAGAAAGCCATTCAAGTTCCAGATCTTATGTTTTCCCTATTTCATCACTGTAGCTAGATGCCCCCCCACACACAGACAAAAATGAGCATTTTGTATATTCAACACACTATAACAACATTGTGTATGGATACCTAGTTTGCAGGTAATATGTTTGTAAAGCTAAGCACAGGGAAACAATATATAGTGAATTTCCCCAAATCATTTTCTGCTGGGTTTGTGGCCCTGTCACATGTTGGGAGGTTGTCGTTCATCACTTCAGACCAGTGTACAGCATGATGGATGGCACACTCCTGGAGACACACAGGGGCACTTAATATTTCTGTCTAAAGTTTTTAGGACAGTTCCTGTTGAGATACATCCATGAAAACTAAAACCGCTGTGAGTATGCAGGAGCTGCATTTGCTTTTGAGAAATGTTTCAGTCTATGAAGGCTTGCATTCTGCATAAATTGTGAAGTATCCTGTAAAGGAAACTGCAGTAGCGTGTCCTTTATTGTAATCTTTTGGAGAAATCTACCAGGGGGAGGAAAACGCCCAACATGTAATTACATTAAGTCTGCAATGTGAAATTGAATGTCCCAGCTCAACTAAGCGGAGAGGGTGCCAATAGTGTTTGAAAAAATGGCTAAATACTGGTCAGATTCTTTGGTACCAGGGATCAATATCAGAAATCAACACAGGAACATCAAATCAAGCTCATCCCATGGGGCCACAAAGTGATGACATAAGCAGAACCAGCTGACTCAGGAGTGTGAGTGGGCAAATAAAAATACACCAAAAAATGTATCAATTTTCCTGCTACCTAAACCTAGAACTGTATTTGAAACTACTCACAGTATAATTTTTTTAACGGGAAATAAAACAAGAAAAAGGACATGGTAACCAAACATTATGAGACCTGCTTGAACAGTATCAGCTTTGGTAAGTGACATGGACAGGACATTAATTTGACTGGCATGTATTCATTGCTTTACTTGGTAATCACAGCCATATTTTGATGTACCTGCACAGACTTCTCGGGAATTGTAAATGTGGAAGTTAATTTCATGATCACGTCTGTACTATATGTTTGTTTTCCTACAGTGTGTGCTTCCAGAGTGAGGCCACCCCTGGGAATGGATGTTGAGTATGACTCCCAGAGGTTTAGAATAGATGTATTTTCAGATATGACCCCCTTTTCACATGAACACCACATTTATCAATCACAAAGTTGTGGCACCTAGAGGTGAAGTCTCGCTTCAGTACAAAACAGAAGGGCCGATGAGAAATCTACAGTCCCAAATGACCCATCTCTGACTCCTGAAGAATTTCAGAGCAAGAGAACTGAAGATTCCAGCGCATACAAATGGGCAGATTCCACCTCTTTAAATCATGCCGTTAAAGAGAGTAAAAGCTCATTGCAGGACCATCGGCTGCAAGCGGCACTAACTCCCATTTAGTTTACACTTCTACCCCATGTGGGCTCTTTTTTAATCATTCATGCAGTGTTGTAGCTCCCTGCACCCTTGGAGTAGCTGCTATAATACTCCATTTCAGACAGTTTAGCAATGTCTGGTGTGTTGTTACTGGCCAGGTTTTCTCGTTCACTGAATTCAAAGTTCTCTTCGTCGTAGTCCTCCTGGCCCTCTATGTCAGGGGGGGCTTCTGAGGAAGGAAATGAACAGACACACACGCACACACATGAGCCCATCCTGTCCTTACACACACCCACACACACACACACACACACACACACAAAGCTCCTCCCAGTTTGAGAGCACAGTTCAGTCCTCTCCCTCCCTATCACTCCCTACTGATAGAGACGGCCATGTCTAATCCAATCACTTCAATATTTACAAAACAGAGGGAGGGGAAGCGCAGAGAAGCACCTAAACAGTTGACCACTAGATGATAGTAAATGCTGAGTCAAAGTCGCTTGTGGGCTTGACTGTGTTGGTGACTACACAACGCGACACAATGCGACACAACGCGACGGAGCCCTGTGAAATGACCTACGGCTCTGAGACATTAGCATTCCGTTTCAAGAAACAAACAAAAATGACGGAACCGTATTTGTTCACTCAAGACCAAATCACAGCTGCCCTCAGGTGCAGCACTGACATGAGGTTCAAACCCGCTAGATGGAATCAGTTAATGCTACGCTACTAACGGTAGTCACCTTGTCCATCTGGCGAAGCATCCAGTATGCCATGTTTGACCTTCATGTGTCGGCTCAAATTGCCCTTCAGGTTGAACTTGCTGGAGCAGTAAGGACACTTGAAGGGCTTGCTGCCGGCATGGAGGTGCATGTGCCCCAGCAGGTTGTACATTCTGTTGAAAGACTTGCCACACACCTGGAACACAGAAAAACAACCCTCAACACTCCGGGAACCGCTGGACAGCGGAAGCCAACCCACGCTGACGGCATCTCCTCTTACCTTGCATTTGAAAGGCTTGACAGGCAGGTGGACGATCATGTGCGTTTTGAGGGTTTGCTTCTGGACGAAGGTTTTGAAGCAGACGTGACACTGAAAGGGCCTGATGCTGGCGTGGATCAGCATGTGCCTTTTGAGGTTGGCAGAGAGGGTGAACTCCCGGGCACACACGTCACATTTGAATTCCTTCATACCCTGGAAAAACAGAGGGGGTTGGAAATTTCATGAATTTCCTTGTCGGTTAACATCAAGCTATGGCTTCACAGACACAATGACATTAACAGGGATGGGTTGTTATTATGGACATACATACAGAAACACCAACCATGGGTCAGTACAGGGCAAGTAACTGCTGTAGGGAAGATGTGAAATCCTTGCATATTGGGTGCAACTTTACACACGTTAGCTGAAAGTGTTGGCTCTCTGAGCAGGTCCCACTCACAATGAGGACGTGATATTAAGTAATGGATGACATAAAAAAAAATCGTGTGTTGATGAACATTAAAATAAGTAGTTAAAACCCCTGTCCTGTTGCTAAAAGTTTGCTATACCAAACTACCTAAACCAGTCAGGTGAAAAATCTGTCACTCTCTCCTTGAGCAGGACATAATTGTTCCTGCGAGAAAGGGATAAGAGTATCTGCTAAATTACTAAAATATTAAAGATAAAGTGCACACCAATATTTCAGTAATGACTGTTAATGTGACAGTGATGACTCAGAGCACGGCTCTCTGTCTGGGATGTGTCAGGCAGGAGGGAGGGATCACAGGCACTAGACTCTAAGATCAGACATAAAGAAGGTATGTGTTGCTTTGACACACCTCACAGCATGAATCACATGGAGGAAGAGGTCAGACGCGACACAATGGATCCTGCTTTGAAGGCTATGTTTACATTACAACTGGTTTGTACAAAAGGAACCACTGCCTTTATGTTTTAACGCATCTCTGAGTTAGTCAAACCCGGGCTGTCTCTGCTTGTTTATTAAGATCACTGTGAATGTAAAGGAAAAGCACATTGTGTATGGTTCTTAACTGACTTGCCTGGTTAAAGAAGAACAGCTATTTCTTTTATGCGAGTACAAGAGACGGTGCACCTTATTGCACAAGGGATTTGATTCATTAGAAGCAAAAGCTCTATGACATACCACTAATGCTGCTCTGACCTCTGGGTGACCCCTCTGACAGACCGGCCTACTCTGGCTCTCTGACTTCAGTGGGAACCCCGAGCACCGAGCGGTGGAACATAATGTCGCCCGTGGAACGTTGCGGTCAGTGAGGTTTCAGTACCTGGTCGGCGAGGGCCTGCGGGGTCAGTACCTTGTGAGTGAGGGCATGCTGCTTGAGGTGGTGGATCTGGACAAACTCCATGCCACACTCGGGGCAGACGTAGGGCCTTACGTTCTGGTGCTTCATGAGGTGGTTCTGCAGCTGGCTGCGGTAGGCGAAGGACTTGTTACACTCGGTACACTGGTAGGTGGTGGGGCCCTGGTGGCTGGTCTGGTGGCGCTTCAGGTGGGCGTAGGTGGGGAACTCCATGCCGCACTGGGAGCACACGTGGCAGTGGCCGTTCTCGTGCTTGTTCTCGTGCGACCGGAGCTCGCTGGGGTAGGCGAAGCCTCGGCCGCAGAAACGACAGCTGTACGGCTTGACGTCCGAGTGCTGCAGCATGTGCCTCTTCAGGTGGCTGGTCTGCGTGAAGGCCTTCTTGCACACGGTGCACTTGTGGGGCCTGGTGCCCTGGTGGGTGAGCAGGTGGGTCTGCAGGTGGCTGGGCTGCTTGAACAGCTTGCCGCAGTGCAGGCACTCGTGGGGCTTGATGCCGTTGTGGCCCAGGATGTGGGTGACCAGGTTGTACTTGGAGGTGTACGACTTCTCGCACATGCGGCACTTCCATCTCTTCAGGCCCTCGCCCACGTCCACGCAGTACGACTCGTCGATCTGCACGTTGATATCCAGCCGGTCGATCTGCATGCGCCTGGCTATGCCCTCGGCGTCCGCGGCCCACAGCGCGCTCTGGCTGCTGTCCTCGTACTCGCCGACGGCCGTGTCCGCAGACTCGTAGGCCACCTCGCTGGATTCAAAGTAACGGTTCATGATGGGACTGGTTGTGTCGGACCTGTTTCCTCCGGTCTTAAGGTTCAACACGCCGTCCTCCACGGCTAGCTCCTCCTCTTGCCTCTCTCCTCCTCTCTCGCTCCTCTCCTCTGAGCCCTGGTCTGAACGTTTGCCTGTCTGGACCTGACTGGACGACTCCCTCACACACACCGGGCAGTTGGCACAGCTCTGCTCCTCTTTCAGGTGCCCTCTGTGAGTGGCTGGCTCCTCTGTCTTGCCTGGGCTGCTGTGGCTCTTCACCATGTGGACGCAGGAGGGCGGGGTGTCAGTCTCTGTCCGCTCCCCTTTCACCTGAGCCTGTAAGCCGGGGACTCTGTGAGGGGGCTCCCCTGTCGGACCTCCTTCACTCCTGGGCCTCCTGGTCCTCCCTCTGGGACCCGGGCGCCTCCTCTCACTGCCGTGGGGCTCCGCCTCCCCAGCGGGCTCTGCCAGGTAATGTCCGTTGGCTCCGATCAGCTGGTCAGCGTACTCATACTCCATTCCCTCTGGAGGGGGAGGGGTCCGGCCATGCTCCCTGGGCTCACCCATGTAGAAACCATTGGGGGCGATGGTGGCTCCGAAGATCTCGTTCTGGGAGATGAGGCCCAGGACAGCAGCCTGGGCCAGAGACAGCACCACCACAGGGTCTGTCTGTGTACCTGCATCCACCTGGCTCTCCATCACCTTGGGGTAGCAGCGCACCAGACGGCCACTATCCTCCTGACGACAACAAACACACAGCCCTGATCAGGTCAGCACATGAGACTTGCTCTGTCAAATAAAAATAAATAGAAAAATAAATAATAACATTTAGCTCTGTGAGACTCCTTTCAATGTACCGCCATTATACACGGATCTCAATTTGATTATCCCGTTGAACGCAAACTTTCCTGCACCGAAGGAAATGTCAAACTTCTAGTCTATTTAACTTAAAGATTCCAATAGATTTCCAATAAAAACCATCCAACTGGATATTCCCGAAAATACACGGACCCCCACAAAATGTACATTCTTAAAAATGTACATTATAATTTCGATCCATAGTTGCTGCAGGATTCTTTCCCTGCCGTAGCGAACGGGCTCAGATGAAGATCCTTCATGTGTAAGACACACTGCTAACACCGGGACCGACCAACAGATCTCTCAAAGTGATAGGGATTCCTGAGAAATCAATGTTGTGTGTGTGGTGGGAATATTGATTAAGTATAGTCCTGAAGATCCCTGAAGTGGTCTGAAACGCTTCTTATGCAACTGTTCTTTCATACATCTCTTCCGTCCCGAAATTCTATTCCAGACAGTGATAAGCGGCTGAAGACAGTCTGCAGCATTGTGACAATGCCTTGCTTATTTGCTCTGATTCCAGCAGGGAACGTTAGATAGAAGGGATAAGGCAGATATGTGCCTGAGCCCCGCTTCCTTCCTTTACAGCCTTTAAAATAATAAGGAACACAAATGGGATTGAGGTCCAACCAGGAAGTGGACTTCCGTGCCCTGTCCAGAGAGCTTCCTGTGGAGACCTGAGTGGCCCTAGCCAGAAAGACCATGCTGACCTCTTCATCACTGAACTGGAGGCTGGAGAGGATACCAGTCCCATTTATGAAGAGCAGGACACACGGTGCTCAAACAAGGCTAACACCTACCCCTTGATCTCATCTCACAGTTCACCAAGCTACCACAGGGCTTCTTAACAAGGTCATGTATGACACACTCAGTCAAAACCATGACGGACATATAACTTCATTTTGGTTTTGAAATTATTATTATGAGTATGTGTAAAAGTATAAACTAAAATGCAGTAAAATGCAGCTAAACCAAGTGGAACTGGAGAAAAGCTTCATACTTCTATTAACAAGCCTCAGCTTCCTGAGTGTCCCAGTGTGCTGTGATACTTTCAGGTCCTACCTACAAACCTGGCGTGATGAAGGGAAAGACCTTGGTTCCTTTATGTACCTTAGTCTAGGACGAAACCTACCACAGATCATGAGCTGCTACTTCTCATAACACAATACTGAGCAAAGAGACAGAGAGGAGATGTAGAAAGAGGAAAGGGGAGGGAGGGACAGAGGGAACGGTGGGGGTAGACCTGGATGCCCTGATAACCACGTCATTTATAATTACTGCTTTTAAAGTAGTCAGACAGAGACAGACTGTGTGTTTGTGAGAGAGGAACACAGAGTGAGTGAGGTGTGGATGTGTGTGTGTATGTGTGTGTGTGTGTGTGTGTGTCTGTCACTGAAAGAGAAAGAGAGGGAGAAAGAGAAGGAGATGTGGGCGGGGGGAGGAGTGGAGTGAGGGAGGGAGGGTGAGCAATGAGATGGAGGGGCTGAAAGATAAAGAAAGAGGAGGGGAGGGAGGGGAGAGATTGAGTGAGCATGTGAGAGAGAGGGGGAGAAAGGAAAAGAAGAGGGAGGGGTGTGGGGGGAGTGAGAAAGACAGAGAAAGACAGAGTGAGTGTGAGAGAGAAAGACAGAAAGGAGGGGAGGTAGAGAGGGGGAAGGAAGAAGAAAAACACGACAAAATGAAAGGCAGGCACAATGAAAGACAAATGACAGAGGGACAGAAAGGCAACGTAGTAATTGCAGGAGTCCATACTTATACATTAGAAGTTGCATGTGAAAGAAGGTTTAAGACAAAACGTCAAAAATCACACCAAAATGAATAATAGCCTAGTAGAGGTGTGACAGACAGACTAACAGCCAGAAAAACAGTTAGTAGTCTACTCTTATCTGTAAAAGATGTTCTTGTTGTAGTTCTCTATGAAGGCAAAAAAGTAATCTCCATTGACTCACAAAGAGAGAGACAGCGTAACCACTTTTAAAACAACACACAACTGCCCTACTATCTGAACTAGCACTGTAACCGCATTCTCAGTTTAGGCGAACAACTCACCACATTGTTCCTGGTGTGATGTTTGAGGTGTTTCAGGGATCTCATCCTTCAGGAGAACTGAGTGGAGTAAAAAAACCCAGCTCCTATTTATATCTGAAGGAGAGTGGGGCGGTCCCCCGGCTCATCCTCCTCCTACTGTTGCTGTTATCAGAACTGACTGTGCCTGCCACCCCCCCCCACCCCACCCCCCAACCCAGCACACACACACACACACACACACACACTATCACCCCATTTCTTTCTTTCTTTCTCTCTCCCTCCCTCCCTCCCTCCCTCCCTCCCTTCTCACTTCTCTTTATCTTTCTCCCCTCTCCTTTTTCTCTCTCTAGTTTCTCTCTCAGTCAGACACCATCTCTCTCTCTCTCTCTCTCTCTCTCTCTCT